>PVLD010018309.1:0-39363 GCA_004027595.1 Dinomys branickii | reverse complement strand
TTTTCCCACGTCTCGCCCCGGCAGCCTGGTCCGCCCTACCACATCTCCCCCGGCATCTCAGAGAAATACGCCCAGTTTAAACTTCCCAGCCGAGGTCCCGGCATTCACGCTCGCCAAGTCTGTCTCGAGCTGGTGGTGTTTATTAAGGAGGTTCGCTCCCTTGCTGCTCACCTGGTCGCCATCTTCCCCGGATCCCCCCGTTCTTCCATTACGTGGCTTCAGGGTCTCCCAGGATCCTTTGTAGGCCTCAGTAAGAAGTAACACAAAAATTGTGTAGCTAGCAGCTGACTCTCCCCATTGAACTCACATCGAACACTTCCGCACCAGGGAAGATCCCTGTTTTCCACCTTCGTGCTTGCGTTTCTCGCCCCCACCCCTTGACAAACCCTTCCAGTGAAGGGGAGGGGGAAAAAAATATTACTGCCTTTTAAAGAAAAGCAATCTAGTAATACCTGTTAAAATTTTAAAATACATACACTCTTCAGTTTAACAGTGGCAGCCCTGGGAATCTCTCCCAAGGAAACAAAATCATATCATAGGAGACATCTTGTACCTGCATCTCCATGACAGCATTGCTCAGCATAGCAAAAAACCAGAAACAGAGTGAGCACAGGGAAGAGCGGAATAAATGATCAGGGCTTCATCATTTACCCCCAAAATATCCCGGAGCCGTTAGAAAGAAGGCAAGAGAAGTGTATCAGATGCCCTGGAGGGGCGCCTATAGGGTTTGTTTTGTTTTCTTCTTTATTGTTTTTGTATTTTGGAAGACAGGGGCTCACTGTGAAGTCTAGTCTGGCCTTGAATTCACTATGTAGCCTAGGCTGTCCTGGAACTTCAGTCCTCCTTGGCTTCCTAAGTGCTGGGATTACAGGTGTGCACCACCAGGCCCCCAGGTTTTATTCAGTGAGACTCACCGATGCAGAAAAGTGTAGATGACAGACCTCTCATGTGCACATGCGTGTGCATATAGATGTCTGGAGAGACCTCTGATTACGATATGTGTAGGGAGACAAATGTGGACCGGTACACCCTAGGTTGTTAGCAGTGTGGGCTTGCCCAATGGGAGCTGAACAGAAAAAGATACCACAGTATTTACAACAAACATGTCCTCTCTATGTTAGGACATGAACTCATATTGTGTTGAATTATATTTGGGTGGATATATGTACAATTTAAAATACATTTGCTTATACAATGATGATCCCATTGTTTTATTCTTTCAAATTAACATTCGAGCTTTAGACTTGGCCAATTAGCTAGCTTGGGACCTCTCTACTGACTCCTGAGATGGGTGGCGTATGATTCATTCTTCTGAAGTTCAGACATTTCAGCAACTGTGTATCGGATGTTTTGCATGTCCCACACGAGGTCTTGAGCTGGGGAGTGCTCAGATGTGAGGTGTGTGTGCCTGCTGGCGCTTATCAGGGGTTATTTGCATTTGAACCATCTTTTTCATGGCTGCATTTGAGCTCGCTCTCCTCAGTCTGTTATGTTTGCCTGTTTGGTTGAGTGGGTAAAGCCTGAGATAGTATGCTCACGTCAGGGAGAATGAGGAATTTGTTTGAAGTGAAGTCTTGATTTTCCTCCTTTTGCCTCTGTTAGATGCCCCTCCTTAAGTACTCTAATTTCCCCACAGAGATACTCAAAGAATTGAGAGAATAACACTAGGAGAATTTGAGAAGGAAAAGACGTATAAGATGCTGTCTGGAGGTCAGTGTTTCTCAAAATTGTGGTTCCCTACCTGGCCATCTCACAGTGGCCCAGTGAACACTATGTTGAAAAGAAAATCCATTCATGAGCCTAGCCCCAGATGTACTGAGCGTGCAGTTCTGAAGTCTGTGTCCTTAGTGAAGGCTCCCATCACTCTTAGGAATGATAATAGTTGAGAACCACTTCTGTAATGAATTGTCCCAAGGCATCATTTCTCAGAATTTTGCCAAAGCTTTTCCAAGTCCTTGAACTCTTTTTCCACATAGTTGTGGAAAGCTTAGCTATTTTGCCCTGTAGAAATTGGGCTACACCTCTCAAACAGATGTATGAAGAATTGACCTACATCCATGAGGTGCGATTCTTGGAGTTATGTGCCACATTTATACTATTGTTCATGTTCCAAGCAAACTGACTGGAAATAAGGCAAGACATGCTTGAATTGAATTTTAAGATATTAAGAGTCAGGTGATACTCTTTTAAAAATTTTTCTAACATTGGAATGGCTTTGAATTTCCATTATTCGGTTTATTAATGATGCCTGCATTGTAGAGGTAGGGAAAATTTTTTCAGACAAAAATGTTGCCACCAGAAATCTACATGTATAGAAATCAATGTATGTTGGGAGAGATTTGAATAGTGTAAAAAATAAAATAAAAATCTGTTGCTCAAATTGAACTTAACAACAGAGTCAGCATATAAATGTATCTATGCATATACATGTAAGAGAAAATTTCAGATTATAATGCATTTTGTTGGTGGTACCAGAAGTAAAACAAAAATTTGTACCCATGATATAATTTCTTTTCTGAGATTCTTGATTGGACTAATTTTGGTTTGTTTATGAATTGTTATAATAGAGATAGGAACTGGCAGTGTTTTGGATATTTACAGTTTGTTTCCTTTCACATTTCTTCTCTAAGAAATTAGATAAATTTTGAGGTTTATCTAAAATTTTAAAGTAATTGAAGCCAGGCTGGCTGATGCAAAAGGCAGAATTATGTGATGGTTTTTCTACCTTCATACAATTGTCCCTGTGTAGACAACAACCTTCATCTTTTGCTGATCTGAAAGGTCCTGCCCAAGAACCTTTTATGTCCTCAGCAGGAGAGATATAACCTAAGCTGGTGCAGGAAACCACTGATGTCATCCTCCAATCAATAATCATCGATTGAAGAGAGCTGGTTTCAGAGCTACTCCATATATATTAGACACCAGGAGGGTTACAGAAGGAAAAGTCATGGTTTCTGTCTTTGATGAATAATCTGGTTCAGACGCTAGTTCAGATGTGCATGTTATGACATGGTGCCCTTGCAGAAGGCCCTTTCAACGAATACTAAGGAAACTGGCTTCCCACGGGTGATCAAAGGGGTGATTGTGGGACTCACAAGGTGTCGAATGGTGCAGACAACTGTCCTGTTCAATCGTCAGTAAACAGCAGAACAGGAGCAAGCCAGGTGGGAGACGTGAACTTAACCCACACAACTGTAGCTACGAGATTCCCCAGGGGAATGGTGTGGGAAATGAATCAGGAGAGTCCGTGCTCCTGAGGCTGGGAAAAGTGCTCAGAGCTGATGTGTCAGGCAGGTTGTCATCACTGTAGCAAAATATCTGAGATACCACTTATGATAGAAAAGATTATTGTGGCTCAGTTTTGTAGGCGCAGCATGTCACAGTTGGAGTGTGTGGTGGAGCAAAATCATTCCTTGCAGCACCAGGCGGCAAAAAAGAAGAGGAGGCCAGGGTCCCACAATCCCCTTTGAGGACACGCCTCCAGTGACCTAACTTCTTCTCATTGGCCCGGCTCTTAAAGGTCTCATCACCTCCTAAAAGTGCCACCCCAGGGACTAAGCCTTTAACACATGGGCCTCCCAGGGACTCTTAAGGTCCAAATTAGTGTAGGGAAACTGCCATGGAGGACTCTATGTCTAAGGAAATCCAGTGTGAGGAGGTCAGAAGTGAGATCGGGGTGGAGGCTATGAAAACAGAGAAGCCGCACTTAGAATTGTTTCTGGAGAAAATTGGTTATGAAGGATAAGTTGAGGGGGAAAAGTGAAGCCATGTGATATAAGTTTGTATAAAGCTGTTGACTTCATCACTGTGAATTTAATGCAAGGTGTTTTCATTTAGAAGTGGTACACCAAAGAGTGGCCCGGAAAGATACCTGATTGAGTTTTAAATCTTTGATTTTCTGTGGATTTCTGATTTTTAAAAATTCACCCCTATAACAGAACAGAAATAGCATATGGGAGGTGTTTGTCATGGTTAATATTCTACTGTTTATAATAACGTTGTATTGAATCACACAGTAGGTAGTGAGTAAGTGTGAGGTGGCTAAATTCTGGTGTTCACAAAGGTAATCTGCAATTACTCACAAAGTAATCTGCAATTCTCTTTTTTTTCCTGGCAGACACAAAGCTCTGCTGCATTTATTCATGAATAATTTTTTTATGACTCACATTAGTAAGACTATTGTAAATTAACATTTAAAAGAACAATGTGTCATCAATGTAAAAAAAAAAACCCTCCTTCTTGTATCAGGAATATTTTCCTCTTGTCTAAAAAGTTCCTACCCCTTTTTACAAATTAACATTGAGTTGGTACTTTTTATCTCTGGAAAAGAACAGAAATGTACTTAGAACAGAGCAGCTAATGGAACAAATGACCATGATTACTACATATGGAGACAAGGAGTTTATTAAATATATATTTTTGTGCATGTTAGATCAATCCATAAACTGGAAATAAGTGATATTGGAAAAATAAAGAACCTGTTTGGATTATATTTTTTGTAGTGGGTGTAGAGAATGGATACATCAAATTAGTACCTAACAGAGTAAAGGAATCAGTTCTTATTTTTCTGTTGGAAGACAAAATAAATGGCTATTATAAAAAAAAGACTTGGTTTTGACTTGCCAGGGAACATTAAGCTTCTGCAATCTGTTCACATATGGAGTGCTAAGTTAGTCACCTCCTAATTACTGAAAATTGGGTTTTACCAATAATGCTATTATTTTCCTGGCTTTTTATTTCCCTTTAGGGTCCGTGATGATGCCATATCTTGCCCTGCAGAGCATTCATTTGGGCAGGCTGGGAATTATATTCACTTGGTAACTTGGAAGATCGTGTTGCTGGGGTGGATCTTTTGGCTGTGTGTCAGTGTGTGGGGTCAGGAATTCCCAGCGGTGTGTTCTGTGGAATGTGTCTGGGACACAGATGCCCACTCCGCTTCCCTCGTGTGCCAGTCTTCCTCTGATGCCTGGGGCCCATCCTCATCCTGGACACTGATGAGCAGGTGACATCTCAGGTTGTCTGCTACAGGGAGGGAGCAGGCGCAGGCTGGCTTTAGGCTGGCTTTTTCTTGGTAACCTCCAGCTCTGCCTGCATCCTCTGCCTTCATTACATTTGATTTCAGCATGTCAACTTCCTTCCACACCTTAGACTCCCAAACAGAAGAGCACTCAGGCATGTTCTTTGCTTATGTTTGGGGCCCTTACTTCTGTTTGCAAGAAGAACCTGATCGTTGTGTCGCCCATGTCTGAAGTTCTGATTCTAGAGATGTCCTGCCCTATCCTTTGCAACGCTGGCCTTCTGCTCACATCATTTGTCTAAGTTGGGCTTCTCTTCCCATGGAGGTCCGAGTCCTGCAGGCCTGTGAAAAGGAAAAACCCTGGGAACGTAAGTACAACCAGAATCCCTCCATGGCTCATAGTGTAGCACTGGACACTTTTGAACCTTGCATCGGGGAAGCCAGCACTTTATAGTAAATGTCTGCATTGCTTGAACTCCCTTACCTGGCAGTCTTCGTTATATTCCTCAGTCATTATGGGTAGTGTCACATGATCTCTCCCCAGACATCAGCTGGGTGAACCCATGCTGAAATTGCATTGCTGTGAATTAGAGAGGAGGTGATTATAGGAGAGGAAAGATATTACAGGAGAAATGTTGCTGTTTATGTGTGAATAAACGCACAGAGCTTCTCAGCTTCCGAGGCAGTTGGAGCCTTTATAAGGGACCCCAGAGCCATCCTGCTGCGTTGCCTTTAACGACGGGGCAGGCAGACTCCTGCACCTTTTTCATGCCTAGGTATGGAAACCTGGGGCGTCTGATAGGTTTGTGTGCATTTCCTGTGGTGCTGGGAGAATCAGCATCGCACAGAGCTCTGATTTTACCTCAAGGCCCTCGACCCGCATTAGGCAGTCAGTGAATTACTTTGAAAGAAACTGGAGTCTACACAGAGAGCCCCTCTTCCGCTGCCTTTTCTTCTTGTCCCTCCCCACCTGAGAGCTTCTTGATAGTTATTGTGGGGTAAATGCCAGGCCTGGGATTGGAAAAAAATTTGGCATTGCGGATGGAAATAAATAGTTAAAAACTAGGAAGCCTGGGAAAGAGAATGGTTGCTGGTTTGGGCTCATTTACTCCACTCCTGCCAGCCCTTGCCTGGCCCAAATTTCCAGCGCGTCTTCTTTGGTTCCCATGGCTGACCCTGCCTCTCGTGTGCTTCCCAAGCTCATGGTGAGCGTGACATGCTCCTGAGTTGTCCTAAAACCTCTGCTTTGCCACAGCCCTCCTGATGTGTGTGCCGGGTGGACAGGAGCCACTCAGAGTGAAGGAATTCAGAGACTTCACTGGGGCTGGTGGTGAATTCCTCTTATGACTTTTATGGGGTATCAGAGTTGACATATTGCTGAGTGTTCAAAGCAAAGCCAGTTGGGGTTTTAATGTAATATGCAGATAGGATCAAATTGTTGCCATGTGCTTTCCTCTAATTCCTGTTTCCTTCATAGCCATCTGCTAGGTTATATCTTTTTATTATGATGTCAAATGTGAGTCATGGATATAGCATTTTTATTGTTCTACCATTTCTTCTGACTTCTTTTATCTCCTTCCGTGGGTCGGCAGGGCCTATGGCCTTCCGTTTGTGAACGTTCCTGCGCAAAGCGAGGCCTCGGCTTCATACTCCCCGTAGCTTCCCACTGGGCGCACAGGGGAGTGGATGGAAACAGCATCAGGTGTTATTTAGTGGAGGGTAAAGATGCGCTTGTCATTTGCTCAGGGTTTCTTGTCTAGGATCTCATGTATTCCTCACAATGATATGTTTAGTAAGGGTGATCTCTGTTTGTGCACTAAGAAGCAGCTTAGAGAGATTTTTAAAACTTTGTACTTTTTAATTTGTTTTTTGGGGGAAAATGTACCTAGAGGAACCATTCTTTTTATTTTTAGTCCGTGTTTGCAGCACATAATGATTCCATTTATCATGAGGGGCTGGGACATGTATATGACTCATCTTCATCCTATTTCTCACCTGCTTCCCCTTTCCTCTCCCCCTCTCCCTCCCTCCCTCCATCTCTCGGCCCCCTTCCCATTTGCAAAAGATCCATCTCTGGTTCCCATTATCTTTTATGTTGTACTAGAATTTATCCATATTTTGAGGTTCTCATATAAGACAAGTCATGCAATACTTAAACGTGGGTGTCTGACTTATTTTACTCAATATTATGGTCCCAAGGTGCATCCACTGTCCTTCAGATGACTCAAGTTCGCCCTCTTCCCAGCAGGATAGTATGCTGCTGTGCATAAATGCTGCGTTTTCTTTATCTGTTCATCTGTTCATGGACATAGAGGCTGCTTCCAAGATTGCGCTGTGCTGCTGTAGACATGGGCATGTACGTAATGTGCATCTATGTGTAATATGGGCGTGTCTTTAACGCTTGCAGGAGGATACCCAGAAGAGAAGTAGTTGGCACGAATGGAATTTCTAGTTTTAGTTTTAGTTGAGAAATCTTAGTACTGATTTCCATAGTGGTTGTACTAGCTTAGATTCCCACTGACAGTGTAGGAGGGCTCCTTTTTCCCTTAGCCTTGGTGGGCTTTGTTGTGAACCACCTGATATTGTGCAAGGACTGGGCCTGCGGTGTTTCTCACCCCAAAGGCAGAGCTGTTCCTTAAGAGGCCAAATTTTGTCTCACTGTAGTCATTGTTGTGGAATTTCTGTGATTCTGTCATATCAATGATACGACATTTGGGGCTTAAACTTCTCCGAGTTCTCTTCATTGAATAATTAAAAACATGATAGTTCTCAGCAAATGTCCCATCCTTTTAGTTTTTGAGCAATTTTTGACGCAGAGTTTGACTTCTACCATTCCTGAAGCTTTTTAATACTTTTCATTATTGCTGGCGAGTGAATGATTTTAGCCAGTTTAGCTCTTTTAACAGCTCTGGCATTGTCTTTGCTGTGTCCATCTTAATTAGTGTTGAATAAATATCCTTGTGTTCTTCTGGCTTTTAAAATTGAATTCTGCATAGAGGCTTATAAGTCATGAATGTGATTTTTAACACATTAACACACAGCAGCGTGTTAATTTTTTACACATCTACATTTTTAACACACAGTAGTGTGCACTCACTAGTACTGCTCAAAGTATTTCCTTTTATGCAATAAATGAGAGAAAGGTTAGAGTATTCACATTTCAGAAACATGTTTACAAGTTGGTCTGATCATAGAAAGTGCCCAGTTATAGTAGAAATTTGATTTTCCACGTAGCAATATTTTGTCTGGTGAAGAACTGACTAAACACTTTAATACCTAGTGTGTTGAGGAGTTGGTGACTGATCCTAACTTCTTTAGTGTTAAGTTTTTATTGCCAAGTGTATTTTCCATCTCTTTATCCTATCGTCTTTCGTCTGACACTCCCCCGCAACCCAGAGCACTTCTCCTCTGCTGTCACAGTGCTGCTTCTGGCTGCTCCAAAGCTCCAAACTAGCATCCCTTGCCATTTCTGACTTTGCCCAGCATCTCAGTGGCAAGCAAAGTTACCTGGGAGAAAAGCTAGCGTAGCTGCTCACCTGATGGGTGCAGTGACAGGGCACACCAGAGGCGCTGCTTGGGCTTGGAGTTTTCCTGAGCGTGCACACAGGTATGAGTGTGCGAGCTTTACCCTGCACTCTGCTCTGACCAAAGAGTATTTAAGGTGCCTCTCAATGGAAAACACTTAAAGGATGTTTGTGATATTTATTTAATCAGAAGGAAAACAAGGTCCTTTAGAGGAGAACATGCCTTAGTAGAGGAACAGGGCTTCAACAGGTGGCACATGGCAGAGCGATGGGCCCAGGATATTCCAGGTAGAGCTGGGAATGGGGTAGATGTGTTGAATGAGCATCTACAGGTCTCCCAGAAAATTTAGATGAGGTGTGGGGTATTGCTTGTATAGGACCAGAATGGCGCCTTGTGGGGTTGGGCTTTAACGTTGGGTGTGAAGAGCCGCAAGTTCTTGGGCAGGGTGATGATTGCTGGAAATGTTACAGGAAGATGAATCTGGCAACCAGTGGATTGATGGGGAGAGATTTGAAGTGAGGAACAAAGGTAGGAAGTTTCTGATATGTGACACAGGGTCCATGATACTTGATAATGCAAGGGATGGAAAGGAAGGCGAGAGGACTCCGAGGGAGGACAGTTTGGGAAGTGTTAGGTGTGAGTGGGAAAGCTGATGGCAGCTCTGAAGTTTTGTTGGAGGAGCTTTCGGTTGGTAAACCAGAGGGGAGTGACCAGGGGCCCCCAGGCACCCGGTCTGGACCCTGTGTCATGGTGAGTATACTATTTTTGTACTGGAATAATGTTGGGTAGTTGGGAGACAGAGATTGTGGTTTCTTCTCTCTTCAACCCAGTCCCTCCTTGGCAGTGCCACATGGGAGTCCAGTGTGACTGATGCTTTTGTGATTCTGGACCTGCGCAGCTGTGACTATTGTCAGGACCGTGGTCAGCGGAAGGGTGGGGGCCTCCTGGGTCACACTCCGTAACCCCACATTTGTAAAGGTTTGAATGAAAAACAGAGAGAACAGTGAGCAAGTTCAGGATCAGACACTGACTTGAAGAGCTGGGAGATGATCTACAAAGGAATGATTTCCATACAGAGAGACAAACAGTGACAGGCAGGAGAAAGACAGGGAGTAGTGACTCACTAAAGCCTTCCAGAATCAGGTTCCATGGTAGTATAATAAATCGAGTTTTGAAAAGAAAGTTTTTATAACTTACGGATAAGTAAGCCAAGTTTTATAGATTACACATAATGAATTGTGGTCCAGTTTGAACATTTAGTTTTCAAAATGGCAAAGCAGTGACTGATTACACACATAGTTTAAAGTTTGTTCTGAGGTTTACCGAGAGAAAAAGAGAGCAGAGAAAACTCGTAGCATAAAACAGCACTTTTTACTTAGCCCTAATGGTTTGGGGGCTGGGGCTGCTCTGTGGTCTCAATACAGAGGGGTATCAAAAATACCCCTGTAAAACTTTCTGAATGTTTTTAGGCAATCAACATGACACTTTTAAGAAAGTGACTTATGCAGTTTAATACCTTCGCTGGTAAAGCTGGCCTTTATATGGTCAGCCCCCCGGGGAGCCAATGGAATGTGGAAGAAAGAGCGAGAATTTGGAGCCAGGTAAAATTGGGTTTCAGTTTGTCTCCCACACTTAATACTCTGTGGCCTTGGACAAGTTACTTAAACCCTCATTTTAGTTTTAAAATGCTGATTTTTCTCTCTCTCTCGAAAGGTTATTGTGAGGTTAGTAGGTAATGTGTTGAGCTTGCAGGTCTAGGACAGGCCGTGGTATTTAACGGGTACCAGAAAATGCTAACTACAGGCACTGATCTCAGGACACTAACGTGTGTTTTGACACGACCTTCCAAAGAGTGATCCTGGTCCGTGGGAAGAAAGACAGCTGTGACCCTTATTTGGGGGATAGCATGGGAGTTGCGGGCTAGGCTGCATTCTGGAAACAAGACCCAGACACTTGGGCAGTTTTCCTTTCCTCCTAGGGAAAAGCGCTTTCTAAAAACTAGACGTAGAAGACTTTTAAGATGGAGTAAAAAGAGCTTGGGCCCAGATCTGGGTTAAAATACCGACTGTTTCTTTCTGGTGATGTGGCTTTGGGGAGTACTTTCATTTTTGAGTGTACACTTGCAAAATTGTGAAGTTTATATGAGGTCGTGTATGTCTGAGGACCGGAAGTCCAGGGTGGCTGGGGATGGGCTCCAGAGGACAGTGGGTTAAAAGAAAGCTGGAGAAACAGCCAGGAACCAGATTATGGGTCACAATAGGGTGCATTTAAGTGTTTCTGATGGGATCATTTCCAAAGTTAAAACATTTAAAGTGGGGGAAAAGTTATTACTGGATGATATTTTAAAGCTTGGTGAAATCTAATTCATACAGATAGTAAAGTTATAAAACAACTTACTATGGATGATAAAATCTGTTAATTTGTTATGGAAAGTGTTTAAGGAACATGAAACCTTGAGGACATAGAGAAGGACTCTGGAGCCTCAGGAGAGAGAGATCATTAGAGGTCAGGGTGAGCCCATCCGTTACGCCCCAGGACGCCATTGTCCCGCTCAATAAAAGGGTGTCTATGTAGGAACTTTTGTAAATGGTTGAGTTAGTGAAATTTTAAAAGAAGCAGTAAAGGGGATAAATACAAGTAAAGTTACTTTTTAAATCCATAGACACCTTTGATAAATCATAAGACATTTGTAGATGTGTTTAAGATACATTAGCTTCTCTTCTATTCAATACCTTCAACCTGGAGCAAGGTTCATTTTTATTTTTAAAATGTTTATTTTTATTAGTACATGTTTGTAGTACATAGTGATATTGCAGGAGTCAGTATATGAATATTACATATCTTAATTCTTTTTACATCCTCTTTTCTTCCCTCTGCTCTTGGTCCTTTTCCCTTTAGTGAAAGATCCATCTCCCCATTTCCAATTATTTATCTTTTATTTTGCTCTTTATTTCTATTTTGCATTTCTCATATAAGACAAACCATGCAATATTCAAGCCTGGGTGTGATTTATTTCACTTCGTTATAGTCTCTGGATGCATCCCTTTTCCCACAGATGACTCAAGCTCAACCTTCTTTATGGCAGACTCCACTGTGCATAAATACCAGATGTTCTTTGTCCATTCATCTGCGGATGGACATACACACTGCTTAGAAGATTTAGCTGTTACGAATTGTGCTGCCATAAACATGGGTGTGCATGTATCACCGTTATAAGGTGTCTTTAATTCTTTTGGGAAGACACCTAGAAGAAGAATAGCTGGGGCAGATGGAATTTCTAGTTTTAGTTTTTTGAGGAATCTCCATACTGAGCTCCATAGTGTTGTCCTAGCTTACATTCCCACCAATAGAAGTGTTCCCACCAATAGAAGAACACATAGAAGTGTTCCCTTTTCCCATAGTCTCTCCAACATTTGTTACTATTTGATTTCTTGGTGGTAACCATTCTTTCTGGATCAAGAGCAAGATTTACCCTTTGTTGTGGTGAACAGGCCAAGCAAAAATATATATATGCTAAAATCTCAGTTGGGTGAGTAGATGTTGCCTTTGGGGCATGTTTTATGTGAAACAGACAGAGTTGGGAAGGAAATAGTGTTAGTTACCTGGTGTAAGATGTCCCCTGAAAGCCTCATGTGGTCATAGGTGAGTTCTTTTCAGAGGTGGCTGGATCTGGAGTGTGTGATGCTGCGATTAAGGGCGTGTGATCACTAAATTAGTCCACTGATTGGTTTGGCATAGTTCTGGGTGTGAGTGCTACCCACCCTAAGGGCGGAGGGCAGGTAATCTAGATAAAATATAAAAGGGACGGAAAGAAGCTGTTGGTCACTTGTGTATTGTTGCTGCTGCTTGTCTTCTCCTCTGCGATGCCCCTCTGCCCTGCCGCTCTACCTTGGAGCAAACCGACTACGGATTGAAACCTCTACAAACTGTGAGGCAAAATAACCCTTTTCTCCTTTAACTGAAGGTGTGGGTATTTTGTCTCCACGGGGAGAAAAACAGACCCCTGGGTGTTGCCTCCTGGTCCTAACTAGGCTGTGATGGCCCATCCCGTGGCAGTGGTGCAGCAGCTGATTTTGAAGCACTGTATGTAAGAAGCAGCTAGAAGCCTCCAGCCTTCCTCACTTTAGGGTGAATATGAGTGACCTGAGAACCCCATTTATAGAAATGGAAGCAAGAATTTAAAAAACTCTAAAGGAAAAAGCCTTGATACCACCAAGAGTAAGCTGGTTGAGACAGCAGTGAGAATTACAGCTCACAGCATCTACCTCTTTAGCTGGCCTTCTCCACTCAGAAATAATTATTTTCAGCTTGAGCGGCATTTATAGAGAGAGCTCTGGAACAGCTGTGTCAGCTTAGCATGTGTGAAAAGCATTCAAGAATAAACCATGAAAGTAGGTTTTGGAAATTAAAAAAAAAAACATCCCAGACAGAAACAAACCTCCAGGGATGTTTTGATGTGTATGGAGTTATTAGCACCAGTTTACCAAAATACAGTGCAGGAAAGTTGGGATTTCATTTGGTTCCTCCACCTCTTCTTGTTTGTCTCAGTGACAGATTTGTCTCCTCAGTTACCATAGCGCTGCTCATTGGTATTCCTCTGGGTGCGGTGTGGCCGCGAATCTCCTCCTAATTGCCCTGAACTAAAGGATCTTTACTTTTAGAACTCATCCATGCTTTTGTGTGGGGATTTGAATGTGTACAAAGATGACAGCTATCATCCTGCACTTTTTGTTTCACTGGCAGAGTGGCCCAGAGCTTCCTTCACACCTGCTGCAATGGTGCATCTGTTGCTTTCCTAGGAAGGCAGCAGGGGCTGCTGTCCCCACCCCTGGCAACTGGGATGGTCGCGCTTTTATGATGGCTGCCCTGGGTGCAGGCTCTGTGAGCCCTTATCCCTGTGCTCACCTACTGGCAGGTGCTGTTCAACTTCCAGAGAGGAATCAGCGTTTCTTTCTAAGAGTCTTTTCCTTTCACACTGTCACTGCCCTGGCTGACCTTTGCCTCGAAGGTGAGGGTTTCCCTTACCCTGCCGTGCGGGTCTCTGACTCAGACCTGTGTCTGCTACCAGAAGAAGTGACTGTGAATGCAGGGCCCTCGCTGGTTTCTTTTCTCAAAATCCCTGGTATAACAGCGTGACCACTGGCTTCTTGGATCATGGCCAGTGAAACAAATGATCTCTTAGCCTACATTTTGAAGGCAAAAAGGCATTGAATTAATTACACTGGGATCGTCAGCATAGCCCTCAGTGACTGCAGTGATTTTCAGGGCTTAGATTAATGCCTGTGGTAGCTGCACTGCTCTTTCTTGGATCCTGTGGATGAAATTCACTGAAAGAGATGCCCTGGCTGTACTTTGCCTCCAGCTTCTCCTCCATGGAATCAGTTTCGAGTTCAAATACATTTGGCCTGATAAATGGACTGCACGTGGAGGAACTAAATAGCACATTTAAGGATGACATCAAATAAATGAATCCGTGACAAGGTGTATTTCATTTAGGTCAGCATAATTCACAATGTGAGAAAACATGATTTAGCCAGCTGGGCTGAGAGGCAGTGTACATTACTGGATGGGAAGGAATTGCTTGGCATTCTGAGGTTTGGTAGTTGGAGATAGGTAACATTCATTGCGTTTGCTTTGAGATGATTCCACAATGAGGCATTTGCAGCTGTTTATGTGGCTGTTCATTTGACATTGTGGGAGGGGTCCTAATCTTTGTGCATAATAAAGATTGAGGTGCCATTAGGTAAGATGAGGATGAGTGGGTGATGTGAGAGGAAGCCGGCTAAGCCATGATAAACCAAAGTAACTCTCCTGGAAGGGTTAATTAGTGTGGCTATGCTCTTTACTGGGGGATGGGCACCTTCTCTGATGAAGTGTGTCCCTCCCATTCTTCACTTCCCCCTCTGCCAAGTGACTTTGTAGGCGTTTCTGTTAGGGGAGGTATGGTTTCCCTGGTGATGTTGGGTGTTGTTTTTGTCAGGGGTTTCCAAGGGAAACAGTTATATACAGGACACATAGTTTCTAAGATTATTTTATAATAGCCACCCAAAGAGTCATATACAAAGAGAGTGCAGGAAATCTGTCCACACACTAAGATCAAAAGAATCCAGCTGAGGGCCTGGATCCTACAGCCGTGTCTTGCATGAGTCCAGCAGAAGACCTAGAGCCCACAACAATGCCCTCCACAAGTCCAACTGGAGGCCTAGGGCCCACAATGTCTCATGTAGGCCTGTTTCCTGGATCTGTGCTGGGAAGGCCCAGGGATCAGTGGTGGAAGCTAGAAAGTCTGTGTCAGAGGGATGAAGGCTTTTTAGTAGGAGGCTGAGGGATCTGCACTGGATCCAAGAAGCAGTGCTCAAATTAAGAACCAGAGCTCCCCCAAAAGGTAGCACAGCCATCCTCAGCAACAACAAGGTCCTGAGCTCCTCTGACACTGAGAAGAGCTGACATTGTGGGAGGGGAAAAGCCAGCATGACAAGCTTGTCCAGGAGATTGAACATTGCACCATCAGGACCAGAGCTCCCCAAAAGTGAACCACAGCCATTCCCAGAGACAACAAGGTCCTGAGCTCCTTCAATGATGAGAACAGCCAAGTTCATCAAGCCAGCCAGCATGACAAGCTCCTCTAGGAGAATCAACAGCTCCCAACAGCTTCTAAACTTCTTTCTCTCCATTTCTGCCTCTTATGCTGCCGGCAACAGTCCTCAGATGGGCGTATCACACCCAGCACCATGCTGTTCAGTTCATCTGGGCGTTACAAACTGACCACCAGTTGTCAGTCCATGACAGGGGTGGTCACATGATTCATGTCTCCAATGGGCTTGGGGCATGTATGATACCAGCTGAGGTCTTGGATGTTCCTCTGTGCTTTGCCTTGGCTTCTGGTGCTCTGCCATCCAGTGTGGTTTTCTCTGGGCAGCCCCTGGCCTAGGAGGATACAGAGCACACAGAGCAGAAATGACCTTGCCCTGAAATGAGAGCTACTGGATGGAGAATTGTAAATTCATGAGTTAGAAAAATAAATGGGACGTGCCATTATATGTACAACTGAGTAACAAAAGTGAAGATACCATTTTGTAATATAGCATCCGTTGTTAATTCCCCAATATCTTCTCTATAATTGTATATTTCCTTTATTGTTTTTGTGTTATTCTGGCTTATAACTGAGTAACAAATGCAAAGATAACATTATGTAATACAGCACCCATTGTTAATTCCCCAGTATCTTCTCTATTAAAAAAAATAAATGGGGATTGTTGTAAGCTATGACTTTGGGGGTGGTTTGCTCCGCAGTGTAATGGAAGAATAGCTCATACATGTACAAATCAAAACAATTCCCTATCTTTATTGGAATTTCATTTGTGTTAACAAAACCCTTTAATATTCAGATGTGGGTTCCTGCCCTACCAAGAAATAAGTGTTGTTTATAACTTCATAGTATCCTTTGCTACAATGCAGGCAGGTCCTTTTCTGGCAAATATTTCCTGACTAGATGTTGCCTAAATATATCCTCTTCAGTACTAATGTAATCAGACACTTTTACTTAATCCTGTTTTGACTTTGCATATCTAAAACTTTATATGGATTTTTTTGATTATTTTAAAAAGAAATGTTAAGTGCCTTTTAAAAATCCCCTAAGAGTTTGTAGTTGCAGACAACCAATGTTTTTAGAGCTCGCGTGGGAGAAAGTGAGTTTAGTAGAGGAGAGTAGGTAGTCCTGGGAGGCAGTGCCAGGTGGAGGTGGGTAAGCTGGGTGTGGATGCTAAGTAGTGGGGACAGAGGTCTCAAGTTCACTGTGCCTGCATTAGCAAAGGTCCCGTGACGTCTGCTGATGGAAGCTCACAGTTCCTGTTGCGCTCACAGACTCACGTCTGAGCCCTGTGCTCTGCTACTGGTAGCTCTACACCCTGGGGTTTGGGAACTTTTGTAATTAGCTTTGTGAGAAAAAAGATTCTGTGTGGTGGTTACTTCCTCACCACCTCCTGGGAGTCAGGGATGCATCTAAGGCACAGTGACCCAGGCACTGCGTGGGAGGCTCAGAAAGTAAGTGTGTAATTTCTGTCTCGGGGGAGCAAGACAATATGAGGAAAGTCAGTGAAATTTAGGAATGGCGTTCCAAGAATGGTAGGTAGTCATAAAGCATGAAAAAATCCACCTCAGTCTACAATAACTGTCTTAAAACTAACCCTTCATTAATATTAATTAGTATAGCATTTTTCAAAAGTAAATTAAGGACATTTATCCAATTAGTAAAAATGGGCATCAATATAAAGAATACTCAACATCCCAACACAACCTCTGGTTCTCTGGGCACGTATTTGTCAGTTGGGTACAGCCTTCAAAAGATCTCAAAAAGACACCTATCAAGGAAATGCTTTTTCTTTCGCATCAAGATCTCATTGATTTAGATTCCATTTACTCAAAATACGTGGTAAGAAATTTGACTAACTTGATTAATCAATTTCACAGTATAGCAATGTTTATAACACTAAGTTGAAAAAATTCTCCAACTTTATAGCTTTTGATAGACAGATCTCCCCACTCTTCAATCTTTTCTTTTTCATCAAGCTAGCAGCAACTGCTCAATTTCCTTTAGGGCTTGACAGTCATGTGTATACCTCTGAAAACCTCCCATGTAGATTCTTCATTAAGCCAGAGACTCAATTTCCCATTAAAATAATAGGAATGAAGCTGAGAACATTTCATTTGCTGCAGACAGGATTGCTACGTGAGTCAGTGTGGAGCTCTCCCTCAGCCCTCTATGGGTTTTATATATCAAATTATAGCCCCTGTAGAGAAAAGCTGTCAAACGTCAGAGTTTGTGCAGGGATGCTAATTTGTTGTGTGGAGCAAAGCTTTCTTGATGGGCAGCATGCTTGAGATGTGTGAAGCAGAACACCCAGGTTTGTGGATGGGTTGGTGGTGGTCGGGAGAGCAGGGCGGGAGGGAGGAGCAGATGGAGGGGTGGAGCCATAGACTGGGAACAGAAAGCGGAGGGGATGAGTGACCCCGGACCAAGGGGTGACCTACTGGTGTACTGAAAAGTGGTGAATGGCCGGGGATTAGTGAGAAAGTCACCCTGAGAGTGAGACAAAGAAAATTGTCGTTTGTCTAGGCAGACTAACCTGGTTTTGTTGAATAATTTTAACTTGCAAAAATTATGTATGGACATAGTGTTACTAGTGCTCTGAGATTGTTTGGCCTGAAGGTGTCAGTTCAGGCTGCTCTAACCATGATACTGGGTGGTTTAGTCAAGAAACATTCATCCCGCAGTATTCTCCAGGCTGGGGTGTCCAACAGCTAGGTGCTGGTGGGTGTGGTGTGACACCCGTGAGGGGCTTCTTGGTTTGTACAAGCCACCTTCTCTCTGTAGGTGGCACATCAGAGAGAGAGAGAGAGAGAGAGAGAGAGAGAGACAGAAAGACAGAGAGAGCTTGGCATTCTAGTTCTTCTGTTGGAACACTAATCCCCTCCAGAGTGTCCCACCCTCATGTCCTGTTATCTCCACAGGCTCCTCCTTCAAACACCGTCATGTTGAGGATTAGGCTCCAACACAGGAATTTTGGGAGGACACAGAATTTCAGTTCATAGCATTAATTGTTGCTGCATTCCACATCAGGAGCTTTGAACATTCTGTGTTTCAAGGACCCCTTTGGCAGCTTGATGAAGTTTGTTCAAGAAGGTGACGTGGAAATAAATGACACCAAGTACTAAGTATCTAAATATTTAAATACAAAGTCATAATAGAATAGTATACGGATTCTTTTTAAAATGCTAAATAATATAACTTCAAAGTAATTACAGGTATAATTGATACAGGTATAACTGATACTCTAAGATATCATTAGTAACTCCAGTGTGATGTGAAAATATCTGAGGTTTTTCAATGTTAAAGTCATAGGTTCTGTAACTTCTTCAATAATAATTGATAGAAATGCTCAATTTCAGTTAGAAGTAAAGATAAGGACACCCATCTAAATTCATGGACTCCCGAGTCTGCCCCACAGCCCGCTCCAACTCCCTGCAGATCTTGGGGTAAGGACCCCCGTCCAAGGGCTGACAGAGCCTGCCTGAGCAGATGGCTGCTTAGATCCCCCGGATAGAAACACCACACATCTGGTGTCTGCATATGTTTGGTTTTATGGCCAGCCTTGCTATTTTGTTCCATCGATCAGTTGATCTGTCCTTGTGTCCGTGTTTCACCGTGACTCTGTGACATTCTTGCTGTCTAAAAGGCAGCTGTTCCTTCTTGTCAGCTTCAGCCTTCGTGGTGTCTTCTGTTGTTTGTTCTTACATCTAATTTGCCAAATTCCCGAAAACAATCTGTTGGCATTTTGTTTGGAGTTACATTGAGTCCGTGTAGGAATTTGAGAGGGAACTTATATAGTTAGTAACTTTTCCAGTTCACAAATATGGTATATCTTCTTATTTATTTTGGTTTTTACCTATTGTTAAGACTAAAACTTTCCTTTTTGTGGTACTAGGCAAGTACCCTATCCCTGAACTGCATTCTCTGCTCTTGAAAAAAAGTTTTTGGAGGCAGTCTTGCTAAATTGTGCAGGCTGACCTTTGACTTCATGCCAGCCTCCTGAGTAGCTGGGATTACAGGCATTTGCCACCATGCCCTACACTAAAACATGTTTTCTGTGATTATCTTTGGAAATCCTTTCCTACAGAAAAAAAAACCAAAAGTAAAGGTGATTAAATATTTTTGTAAACTAGGCAAGTATTTTTGAGATAGTTTGGCTGTCTTGAGACAGGTCCTTATTAATGCACATACCTCCCAAGATCACAAATCTTCTGTTCATTTGTGTTCAAGGAACCACTTTAGAAAATTGGCCATTTATTTAAATAAGCGATACACTAAATTCTGGCAGCTAAATTTCTGAAAGCAGTCATGTCCTTGGCATTTACTGTAATTTCATACTGAGAATATTTAGTATCAAACATCTGAGCAGTCTAAATTGAAATAGACTAGTTCACTTATTCATTCAGCAAATATTTATTGAGTCCCTAAGGTGTGCCAGGCACTTCCCTGGGTTCTGGGACAAAGCCAAGGGAAGGAAGTGATTTAAGAAGAGTGAGGCCATCTCTGCTAAAATGCTTCTGAGAAGGTGAGGACTGAGAATTGTCCCTTGCATTCAGCACATGGAGTTCACTGGTGACTTTACCAGAGAGGTTTCCACATGTGCTGGGACAGAAGTGTGATCATGATGGAGGAACTGGAAGTCAAAGCTGTGACTTTAGACAACTATTTGAAGAGATTTTACTGTAAAGAGTAGCAGAAACCTGAGATTCTGGGTGACGTAGAACATTTATATGCTAATGGAAAGGGCCCAGTAGAGCAGAAGGATCTGATGATAGAGGTGAGAAAGCTTAAGTTGTGAGTGGGTCTGGTGTGAGGTGTGGGATCTGCTGCCCACTGGAGAAGTTGGCCTCAGCTGGGAGCCAGGACAACTCATCCTCTGAACCAGAGAGACAGCTGAGGGATGGTGTGTGTGTGTGTGTGTTGTAAAACGATGAAGCTTTCTTTTGGGTAGTCTCTTTTCCACAGCAAAAAAAAAAAAAAAAAAGTAATGTTACTGACTGAGGGAGCAAGTGTGGAATGTCCTGGAGGTTGCATAGTGTGGAAATATTTTTTGTGAGGAGTGAGAAAGCAATAAACTGGGGCCAGGCCATGTTGCTGCAGACTGAACAGAGGGTTCAGTGGAAATGACCATAGATTAAATGAAGGCCAGAGGGCAGAGCTGTGTGTTTCTCCTCCACACTGCCTCTTTTGGCTTAATGCAGTTTAGGCAGAGAGTTGGGTTTGACCAGGGCTGAGGTTTTGTGAAGAGAATACAAGAGAGAGAGGGAAAAGTATCTGAGGGTTTTTGAGTGATCATAATGTCAGAGATGGGCTCCGTACAGTAATCCCCCCCAAGTGCTGATGGGTGCCTGAAACCTTGGATAATGCTGAATCCGATGTGTACTATGTTTCTGTTATACACACATTTATGATAAAGTTCAATTTATAAATTAGGCACAATAAGAAATTAACAATAATAGCCAATAATAAAATAGAGCAATAATAACATTGTAATATAACAAAATTGCCAATATCACTGTTCTTATAGTTTGGGGGGCATTATTAAATAAGGATTACACTGGGGACTATGGAGGATAAAGAAAAATATGAGTCAAGATGCAAAAAGCTGAGGTCAGGTAGAGCCTCCTCTCTTGTGAGAGAGAAAAAGCTGTCCAACAACTGCAGTACGTTTATTTATACACTCGGGCAGCTATTGTCAGTTGAAAGCCCTCTGCCTAGCAACTTGTTTGCTTGGCTTGCCTCAGGCACCTTGTGTTCTCAGCTGGAACAGCTTGTTCATATGGCTCACCTTGGACACTCCGGGTTCTCTGGGCTGGCCTTGCTTTAGCCCTGCACATGTGATTGATCTTTAGCTTCAGCCACTCTCCGCAGAGACCACAACATGAGAAAACAACATTGATCTGGTAACAGAGATGGCTACTCTGTGACCAATGGATGGGTAGCATATACAGCCTAGATACTGTGAACAAAGGGTTGATTCATGTCCCAGGCAAGATGGAATAGGGCAACATGAGATTTTGTCATGCAGAAGAGTACACAATTTAAAACTTATTAATTGTTCATTTCTGGAATTTTTCATTTGATGTTTTTAGACCACAGTTGACTCTTGGTGATTAAAACCATGGAAAGTGAAACTGTGGGTAAGGAGACATATTACTTGGCTTTCCATTGCTGGAGCAAAATACCCTTCACATATAATTTTAAGGTGGGAATTCTTTTTTTTGGCTCATGATTTCAGAGGGTTGAGTCCATGGTTAGCTGATATATTAGTAAGTTTTTCATCACTGGGACCAAATACTCAACATCCACAACCTGAAGGAGGGGTTTAATCTGGCTCATGGTTCAGAGGTTCAGTCCATGGTTGGCTGGCTTCGAGGCAGAAGCATCATTGCAGAAAGGCGTGATGGAGCAAAGCTATTCAGTTCATGGTGGCTGGGAGGCAGAGCAGCTGATCAATACAGAGGGAAAGAACCCAGGAATCAGGTACATTACCCAAAGACACACACCCAGAAGTGTGCTTTACTAGTTTTCTTGGCAGCTTTCAAGCCAGTTAAGTAGATAGTCCTGCTTAACTGCCACAGCTCTCTCCAAGGCAGGGAAATTATGGTGGCAAGGTAGTGGAAAGCTTCTCACCGTATGGCATTGAGGAAGCAGAGAGTGAGTACATGCACCAGAGGGAGGGAGGTCAGGGACCAGATAGACCCTTCAGAGGGATGCCCCATGTGGTCTTCCTCCAGTGGGGCCTCATCTCCTGGTAGCTATGAACTCATCCATGGAGTGACGCTCTGATGAGGTTAGTGCCATACAATATAATCACCTCATTTTTGTTAGTTTTTTAGAAGCAGGGCCTTGTTACGTAGTTCAGGCTGGCCTTGAACTCACTATGTACCAAAAGCTAACCTTGAACTTATGGTGATCCTCATGCCTCAGCCTCCTCACTGCTGGGGTTACAGGCATGCACCACCACACCTGGCTCTAAGAACTTCTTAATCCAATAAAGTTGAGGATCAACACTGACCATCAGAGGAATGCAAGTTAAAACAACACTCATGATCAATCTTATTCCAGAAAGAATAGCCATCATCGAGAAAGCAAATAAGTGCTAGAGAGGCTTGGGAGTAAAATGAACCCTTCTACACTGTTGGTGGGAATGTAAACTAGTACAACCAGTATGGAAATCAATATGTAGCTTTCTCAAAAAACTAAAGCTAGAAATTCCATTCAATGCAACTCTTCCCCCTTATAGGTATCTTCCTGAAATAGTTGACATCATATTACAGTGATACACACATAACCCTGTTTTTAGCAGCACAATTCTTAGTGGGTAAATCTTGCAAATGCGCTACACTAGATGAGTGGATACAGAAATTGTAGTATGTATACGCAATGGAGTGCTACTCTGCCATGAAGATAAACTTCAGTCATTGGTAGGAAAATTTATGCACTTTGAGACCATAATGTTAAGTGAAATAAGTCAGACATTGAAACTTAAATATTGCATGGCCTCTCTTACATGAGAAACCAAAGTAAAAATAAAGAGCAAGATAAAAGAGAGCTCACAGGAAGTAGGGAGACAGTTCTTTTCAAAGAGGACTGAGAGAGGGAGAGAGGAAGGATAAAGGGGAGGGAAGTAAGGTGTGTTAAGGAATTAAGATGTGTTATGTAGTTGCACACAAGGAGTGTAAACATTACACACCGTAAATATGTACTAGTAAAATAGTTGGAGATCAGGATTAGCTGTCCTAGGGGGCACTACTATATATGGAAGCAGTGGAGACATGAAGAGAGATGGACAGTAAGCAGTAGGTAGGACCAGCAGTAGGTAGGTAGGTTTCAAATCCCAGGGAAGTCAGAGAATTGTGAGAGTTAAAGGAGGAGGAGGCTTAAGGTGAAGAATAAGTGGTGTTGGCCATTGATAGGAGGCTTAAAAGAAACGTGAGAGGTAGGATGTGTGCAGCATGCTCTGGGCTCTGGCTGTGGGTGGCGGGAGGCTGAGCAGAGTGGAGGACGGAGCATTTGAGGACAGTGGCCAAAGACAAACATCCAGGATGCACGCTGCACTGCGTGAGTGATGTTGAGGTCATTGAGACTGCTGAGAGAGTGACAGCAGAGGGTGGAAGAGAGAGCCAGCGTTAAATCAGGGGCTGTGACCAGTGTGCTCTCTGCAGGAAGGGTGTCGTGGCTATGCCACCCAGTAGCATAGGCGCCATGAGATCTGGAGCAGAGAAGAACAAGTGTTGGGAGCAACAGTGGGCCGTCACAGGGGCGCCCACCCCGTCTGCCATCGTTCGGGGGGCTTTGAAGGCGGCCGTGTCTTTAGGAAATAGCCACAGTTTGGTTAGAATGAGTATCATATGAACAGCTTCATACAGACGTTGGATGGTGGCGTGATGAGATAATGAGCTTGCTGTGGCTGCACCGGTCGTGAGCCTGTGGACAGCATATACACAAGCGCAGCAACATGGTGAAATGCCTTAGGAAGAGCAGACTGACTTTCATCCATTTAATCAGCACTCAGTCTAATCAGCGACTCAGAAATGTGGTATCAAGAATGAATTTTTAAACAAGTAAATTGGTGCATTGGGATTGCTAAACTGGGGCTCCAAACATAGTCAGTAGTATAGTTGGGGCTGGGGGAGTGGGAGGAGGATTACTGATACTTTCTCCTAATTGAATGAGACAAAAAGAAGTTCTTACAAATGTAAAGCAGATGCTTATATTTATTATCCTCCTTTTCTAGTTTTTAGGAAAAATTGTTTTCACATTTTTAGTTGCATTTGTTTCACTTTAAATTTTCAAGTAAGTTTTGGTTGGGTTACATTATTATAGAAATTAATACTCCAGGGAAAACTAGCTTCTAAGTCATTTATTTCAACATATGAAATGAACAAACTTTGACTTTTCATTATGATTTAACTGATGCTAGTTTATTTCAAGAACCTATAAAGTGTGTGTGTGTGTGTGTGTGTGTGTGTGTGTGTGTGCATGTGCGCATGCCCATCTGTGTTTGGACGTGTTAAGATAACTAGGGAACCACAGAATTAGTTCTTTCTCTTTTAATTAAGCTTTTTTTTTTTTTTTCCAAACAGTGCTTGGAATTGAGCCAAGAGCCTTGCACATACAAGCAAGCACTGCACCACTGAGCTACACCTCTAGTCCATTTTGCAAAGGATTGGGTTCAGTATTCTTAGCAGGCATTTGGGGCTATTAGGAGGTCAACAGACCTTGAAAGATGACTGGTTGGCCTGTTGGAACACTAATGTCAAGTTGCCTCAGTTGGCATATAACCCAGTGTATGCTGGGAATTTTGAGAGGGGGAAGAAAGTGATTGTGAAAGTAATTTTAATTATTTTGCTTAGGTCAAGGGGGTATGTGACATTTCCTTTAGTGTTAGTCCTATACAAAATTTGTATTTGTTTTTGAGTAGGCGAATCTGATGAGCCCAGCCTACCTTTGAGCTGTTGGCTAGCTTTGCATGAATTGTGTATACGGTAGGGTATTAGGTGGTTATGATGTGCTCACGCAGACCCATAATGACATGGTGAGTTGTGATGCCACACTACCTCTGATGGGTTTCCCTTGTTTAGTAATTGGAGCCCATTTCTCTTTTGCAAGGTCAGTTTTCCATCCTTGTAATGGCACCAGATCCACACTATGTAAATACTCTTAAGCTGTATTTAAGGGATGTGTATTTAAGCTTTTTATTTATTGCACAACAGGTTCTATAAAAGCAGTAGGGGAAATAAAAGTCTGATCTTACTGGACCCCATCTGGTCAGAACTGAATACATCTATGTTTTTATTTTCTCTCTCGTCCTTTTATGTATGGATGCATGCTCTCCCCCTTTAGACATAATCTTATCGCTTACATATACCTTTCTGTCTTGTGCTGCCTCCTTGCTTGCATTTGTGTGTTTAGCATAGATGAATACTTGGAGAATGGGGAGTGTTTGGGAGGTGCTAATTTTTAGCTTTGCTTTTCAACCAGGGTAGAAGAATTTTTTCAGTATTGATGGGAGCAATGTTACCTGTTAGTCTGGTATTTAATTAGCAGTTTAGATTGAGATTTCATGGTAATAAACTCAATCTCTGTTCTGGTCTTTTATTTGAGGATGATCTTATTAGATTGTCATGGACTCTGCTTTTGTAAAATACACCTTCTGCACAAAATGTTACTTATGTGAGTGTAAGGGCTTCCTCCTTTGACCACCTTGTGCATGGAGATGGAGTGGCTGGGTCATTGGAGATTGAAGGTGTTAAAGAGAGATGACAAGAGGGGTGAATCTGGTGTATAATAAACCAAGGCTAACTTTGGTATGGTGAAGAAGGGATGCAGGGGACAAAACTTAGGATGAATGATGGCAGATTTCCCAGGGCTTCTTCCATACTGTCTTATAGTTCACCAGGGCTTCTTCCATACTGTCTTATAGTTCAGTATGGCTTAGGGGTGTCACCCAAAGGTTTATTTGCTGGAAACTTTGTCTCTGATATTGGTGGCATTGAAGTGGATGCCCTTAAGAAGTGGGTCCTAGTGGTTGGTGGTTAGGTCATGGGTCACCATCTTGGAAGTGATTAATGCTGGTCTCATAGACCAGGCTCGGTCCCACAGGAATGGCACATGAGAAAGGAGGCTGGCACCTCCTCTGACTTACTCTTCTGTAGGCACTGTTCACCCCTTCCTCTTGCATGTACTCCAGCCATGACACCATCCGCCATGTTGTGATGTAGCCAGGAGGCATTCACCAGAGACAAATTTTGGTGCAGTCATCCTCTTCAACCACCAAACTATGCATGATCTCAATAAACCTCTCCCTCAGTTACTCAGCTTGTGATAGCAACATGAAACTAACACAAACTTGGAATGAACATGTGGCCCCAGCTTAGAGAATTCCTCTAACTGTCCTCTTTTGTAGCTTAGAGAAAAGAGAATTCAAAGTTTTATAGGATGAGTTTCTCCTTGTCAAAACAGAATAAAACAAAAATACTCCTTTGTCAAATTAAAACTCACTAGTTTTCCTTTTTTCTAGAAATAATAGTTTTTCTTCAATAATTTATCTTATTCTACATGAAAAATGTAACATTTCATATTACTAAGTTATTTAGTTCTGTCCTCTGGACCTTGCCAAATAAACTGGCAGCTACATTCTTCAGATAGCTTGGAAACAAATAATTTTGTTATTAAGTTGAAATAATTATGATAGTTTGATTTGTAGTGGGAATGGAAATCAATGTAGTGCATACAAGCTTGCTATTAAGTTTTATTGTATGTGCTTTGTGTACCTGTTTTTAATATAATCTTAATTCTTAGAAGTTTGAAGGACTTTTTCTTTAAAACTAAACTTTCTGTTGAGCTTTTGGATGTTTGCCTGGAAAACTTCATTACCAGAAAATGCTCCTTCCTTCTCTTTATAGGTTTTGATTAAAAATTAATTATTGAGTGAGTTGTTTAATAATTTTTACCTTTTGATAAACTACATGGATTTATAAACTAGATAAATTAGGGTCAATTATTTTTTCTTTAAGAAAGTAATTGCTTTAGAAGAATTTTAAATACCAACTCCCTGAAGTATTTAAAATAGGACTTGATTAACTAAGCTTTAACTTACAATTAACCCAAAGAAAGCAGTGTTTCTTAGTATCTGATATGTTTAGGTATTTTTTCCTTTGTCCTGTTATGGGTAGCATTTTCCTAGAGTGTGCCATACCCATGGTAAATGAATATGTCTTAGTAGTTTGTGGCTTGGTAGCTCAGCAGACCTAGCTCATATATTAATGAATCCAAGCTTTGGGTTCTGTTCCCAGACAGGCCAATTAATTTTTAAAAATAAATTTATTTATTTACTTAAATTACTTTCAATGGTCTCTGCTCCAGATACAATTAGACTGTGCAGTACTGGCTGGCACTGGTTGCCCATGAATACTTATGAACAGAGATTTCGGGCACAACTTTTTTTTTGTAATTTGAGAGCAATTGTGTTAAGTTTATTGCTTTAAAGAACTGGAATAATGAAGACAAGGTTTTTCCATGTTCCTTGTGATGGTGAGGGAGATGTAGGTCAGAAAGTTCCCTGCACTGAAGATCTTTGAAAATAATTTAAAGATAAATCCAAAGTAAGTCCCATTAGTGTTTAGCACAGACTCTTGCACCCGGAGAGGGATGTGCTGACTCTGTTTATTTGGCGATTATCATAAACTGTTTCAGGGTCATAGTTCTCATCAGCTTTCATGGCTAATTTTCTAGACAGTTTTAGAAAACAAATCAGAAGGTCTTAGCCCTCTCTGAGACCTGTAGAAATTAACTTAATTTTCTCACCCTCATGGCGAAGAAATAGCTCTCTCTGGGAGGTTGTTGTGTCTCACTGTGAATTCACCCCTGCCCCATATTTGTGGTCCAGGGTCTTTCACCAGCTTGCTCACTCCTACGGTTGTTCCTAGTGGGGAGGGTCCCTAGTTCCAGCCTCAGCCTTCTAAGAAATTATTCTTTATTGAAATAAGAATATGGAGCTGCACAGGGCAGCACAGACTTGGAATCCCAGCACTCTGGGAGGCTGAGGCAGGAAGATCACAAGTTTCAGCCCATTGTGGGCAATTTAGCAACTTAGGGAGACCCTGTTTCAACATTAAAAAGAAAAAAATTAGATTATGAGTAAAATAGCTGTGAATGTTCTGACATACACTGCTATGACTCATTTTTTTTTGAGATAGTGTCTCACTGTGTAATTCAGGCTGGCCTTGAACTCCCAGCAATCCTCCTGCCTCAGCCTCTTGAGTGCTGGGATTACAGGTGTGTGCCCCCTTGCCCAGCTTAAATTTCATTGTTGATTTGTGCAAATCCCTGTAAAATTTGGTGTTCTTAAGATAGAAGAGTTGCTATCAGATTTTATCTGTTTCCTTTTCAGTGGACATTTCTAAATAAAACTATGGTTGAAAAATAAAATCAAATTGGCTAGAAAAAATATATTGACAAAACCTTTGGAAGGGAACAGTAAGAACTTTACATACTTAGATTATTCACTAAAAGATGAAAAGTTAGGTATTCAGAGAGTATAAACAGGATGCTTATCAGGTCCTGCTCTTAGCCCACCTCCTTCATGGGAAGCCAGGGTTGATGGGTATAATCAGCTGAATCCCTGTTATCTCATTTTTGGCCTTCCTGTGGAATCATCCTCATTTCTGCAGATCATTTTAAATAGTGTTTTGGTGATATTATTTTACTGTGCTTAATAGGTGTGGTTATCACCAGCAGCTCCAATAATGACACCCTAGAAAATTCTGAAAACTAATTTCTTCCTCACACTTAATTTTCTACAAAGACAAGGCAGGGCACCCATGCTGATACCTTGTATCAATTTGTGTGGGCATTGGTACTGGCAATTGTGTGTGTGTGTGTGTGTGTGTGTGTGTGTGTGTGTGTGTACTCCAGTGTGCACACTCTATTTATGTGCAGCAGTTTGGGGAGGTGACTCCTGCGGATTTGTTAAAGAGTCTTTGAACTGCGTTTGATGGTGTTCTCTGAGTTTCAGAGAGCGTATAAAATATTCTCAAACCATATGCAAATACCTTTTGAGCATCTGCCCGTTAAGATTATCTAAGCTGCTGTTCTGCTAGGGTGAGTAATTGAGCTCTGATCACAAATGGTTGCGTTATGACTTAGCCCAGCAGATGGGAGGTATGGTACCAAAAGGAAAGTAGTGTGGAAGGCTGCAAAGCCCATTGTCTTGGTTACTTTTCTCTTGTTGCTGAGACACAATACCCAATGCCCAAAATCATGGAAGGGAAGGTTCATTTAGCTCACAGTGTGTGGAGATTTCAGTCTATACTCGGCTGGCTCCAAGGCAGTGGCACATGGCAGAGGGCAAATGTTCATGGTGGTGGAAAACAGCAAAAGCAACAAGAGCAAAAGGGAGTGGAGGGAGCAGCCTCTTTCCCTCCCTTACATTGTATGCTAGCTATCTGCCCATGCCCACACCATCTTAGTGCCCTCCTTTTGCACAGGCTCTGTATGAATACCAAAAAACATCCTAGAGCAGGAAGGACATGTCTTTTACACTGCAGGGTGTAGAACTGCTGAGTCACTTAGCCAGGCCTTTAGACTCCTCAAGTTGACACAATGTATCAACAATAATACCCATTTAGATATTTGATATACTAACAAAATATAGATGATTGTATTAATTAGTCCCATCTTTGCTGCAAGTGTCTGAAATTTCAACCCCAGCTAGCATTAGATGGTTGGCTTAGGTATCTGAGGGGTCCCAGGGTGAACCTGGTTTTGGGGCGAGGCTGCTGAGAGGTTCCCAGAGTGTGTCCAACTCTCAGTCTCTCGATCCTATGTCTTCTGGGTCATTCCTGTTTGCAGGTTGGCTCACTTCATATAGTTGTGAGGTGGCTGCCACATCCTCATCCTATATCTTTGTAGGTGTCAAAACCCTGGTGAAGTAGCCCTGAGCGGCCCAGTGGCACTGGGTTCTTGGTCTGATGGGATATTAGGTCCATGCCTTGAAGAATCATGCAGTGATGGGGCACCATGGTCTGAACGGCCAGCTCTAGTTACACCACTGGGGAGAAATGAGAGAGTTGAGTGTTCAAAAGAAATCAAGGAAACTGTTCTGAAAAGCAGGGGTGGTGGGTGCTAGTTGCTCAAGGAATGACAGATGCTGACCACAATGATTAGGATATTTTTTGTTTTCAAAATCTTATGAAGTAATCACTTTACAATTGTGCATTTCTTTGGTGAATTGCAATAGAAATTGTTCACAATGCCAGGAAGGGAGTGAGAAAGTAGTTTCCTGTGTTCATACAGCCAACATTAAAGTACCCATTTTTAAAAAAACTTTATTGGTGTTGGAAGCCATTGTGGACAGGCCATCATCCTACAGACCATAGATTAATAAGTCTATTTTTAAACTTGATGTCTTCTTTAGCCAGTACTTTTTAGGCTACACAGAGTTTAAATTGGGATCTACATAGTGTTTTTTTGACACTAAGTAAGTATCATTTCTTCTTGATTCATCTTGTGAAGTAAACTTGTATTTATCACTTCTGCATTTTATTTTATTTTATTTTATTTAGTTTTTGGCACCAGGAATCAAACTTGGGACCTTGTGCACTTCTCCATTTTATTTTATTTTATTTTTTTAGACACAGTCTCGCTATGCAGTTCAGGCTGGCCTTGAGCTCACTTTGTAGCCCAGGCTGGTCTTGAACTCACAACAATCCTCCTGCTACAGCCTCCTGAGTGCTGGGATTACCGGCTTATGTCACCACTCCCGGCTCTTACTTCACCATTTTAAAAGGCATGAATTTAGCACTTTTCCAAGGGTAGTAAGAACTAGGCTCAGAATATTTCACTGAAGTATCAGAGTCTCATCAAGAAATGGTATTCCAAGCTACCTTACTTAAAATTCCACTCTAACTCACAGGGGGTTTAATTTGATATAGAAAGTGGTATCCATATTGTCCACCAGAGGTGGTCATTTTTTTGCCTGGATGAGCAGTTTCTTAGATAACTGGGTTCCCTACACTGTTCATATCATCGAGCATCTCCTTACTATTTGTTGTAATATTCCAGTTTTGATTTTACCAAGGCATGAAATGAATAGGGTGGGTACACAGACTGTAACCTCAGACTAATCAGCTATATATTCTTTAGGATCTTACTGATCTGTCATGATCTAGAAAACTAGAAGGATTTGGTGTTTTTCTTAGTGTCTTTAAGTCTGTCTTTTTTTTTTTTTTTTTTTTTTTTCGGTACTGGGGATCGAACTCAGGACCCTGAGCTTGCTAGGCAAGCACTTATTCCAGTGAGCTATATCCCCAGCCCCCTGTCTTTAAGTCTGGATGAGCCTTTCCTGGGACTGGAATTACAAGGTCTCAAACCTGGAGAGTGTCAGAGAACCTGGGATATTTATGGTCAGAGGAAATGAAATCTAATTTTGAGTCTGCTCTTTAATGGAAAGATTATCTGGTTCATTACATATTTATTTCATATTTGTGTGCATCATTTCTTCTGAAGTATTTCCAGAAGTGTTAGAAGCCCAAAACATGTAAGTTAATGAAAAATAGACTTTAGAAAATATTTGTATTTCATATCATACTATGTGAAAAATTAATTAGTCCCAAAATATGGTGTGAAGTAGAAACGCTTTCTAAAGTCTGTTTTCCTTTAACTCAAATGCTTTGGGCTCCCAACACTTCCAGATAAAACCGAGGCTGTATTATTCCTTGCGCTGCACCATTGGATTAGGAAATGGACCTTGGTAACACACCTTCATGTATCAGTGCATCCTGCTGTAGCTGGCAGAGGACTTTCAAAGGTACCATTCTGATGCGTTTGGTTACATTTGCCTTTTAAGCTTAAATGTTAATTGGAGTGGACAAACACCACTGATCTCACATTTCTTTTCACCTCTGGCGTGGAGCCTTTGGGCTGATTTGATCTCAGGCAGAAGAATTGGGCACTGATTGGATTTGGTGTGGGAGCCTTTTATCTTGCCCGGACCTCCTCCCATTCCTGTGGCCTCCCAGGCCAGCATGCCTGCAGTGGCTGCCCCCTCTCCTGCCAGCCCTGCTCTTTGTGTGAGCTGTTATCCATTTCCGTGGATATGGTTTGTTACTTCTATTTGTACTATAACTAGAAATTTGATAAGGTTATGTGCCTGTCAAATGATTTAGATGTTGGGTGCAGATGAAGCAAAGCAATTTTGACAAGTCAAACACTGGTGAGGAGAAGGAGGATGGGGAGGGCCTGCTGGGAGAAGAGAGTAAAATCTCTTATGGTCCCACTTTCTTTCTCTTTTAACTTTAGGTCAGTACTTTAACCTCTTTAATTTGTCCCTTCTTAAGTGAATGTGACATGGTGACTTCAGGCGTCTATCTAAAGGGCAATGCGTTGGAGGCCTTTCTTTGGAAGGGAGATGCTGGCATTTAGGGAGATTTGGCTTTGGGTATTCTGATAAAAACATCTGGGCCTGGAAACTTTATCCTTGACTGAAGCTGAGATTAAGGTCTTAGGAGACAAGGTTTATTAATGCCAGTGTCTGTTCTTGTGTGTGTATTACAGAGGACCTTGTACTTTTAGTAAGCTCTGTTTTATTTAAGTGTGGGTAAGGACTTAGTGCTTTGTGGCACTGGTTTGTCCCTGCATTTTGCAACCCTGGCAGTGGTCTAATGAGTATTTCCTGTTGGCTTGTCATATTGTCCATCAGATGAGGAGCCAGTGGGGTCTCTGATTAATTAGGTTTAAGTTTCTAAGAGCCTTTCCCTCATCCTTTTATTTGATCAAATAGTAGCTCTGAACTCTGTCAATACCTAAATCTCTTTACAGTCTACAGTGAATATATGGATTTACTTTGGAAGCTATCTCAGCAGAAAGTTCTTCATTTGCTAGTGACGGATTGGACAGTAGTGAGCCCACTCAGTGTTGTCATAGGCAGAGATGCTGCTGGAGTTGGAGGGATACTCCTAGTCTTGGACCACCTGGCTTGTGGGGTTACAGGATGCATGTAGGTTTTCAAGGGTCACTCATCTTGACATGGGTTCACTAGAGACTGAAAGCACAATTCAAAGCACTAACAACTTTACATTCCAGGTAGCTTTGTTGGAGTGTATTTAAAGAGGCCAAACACACACAATCCTGGCGATAGCACTCATTACTGCTGTGGTGCTGTATTGACAGTGCTGACAAAGCGAAAACTCAGACCAGATGGATTACAAACAGGGAGACCACCTGGCTGAGTGGCAGTGCCAGCCTATTTTTGTTTCTCAAGTGGCTGTATTCTCGTGGGTTGTGGAAATGTCTAAGTGGGATGTGCATGGGCTCAGGCAGAGCAACTTTCCAAAAAGAACTATTAGGAGAGTGGAAGCTCTTCCACGTCAGCCTCAAACCGGTCCCTCTTTCCCACTTCCAGCACTGTTAGGGTTTCATTCCTTCCATCTTTCTCTTCATAACTATAAAGTCCAGTTCTGCTTTATTTCTACATTACAAAGAAAATATTGTCTCTTACATGTTCATTTTGAAGCAAAAAGACTTCATGTCCCTTTGATGGACTTAGAAATTGACTTACTGGAGCTTTGTTAGTGTTTTTAGAGGGAGGCAGCTCAGAGGTGGGCAAGAGAAGAATATAATCGCACCTGTCATACTGTGAGTTCATACCAAAGCATCAACCTTCATAGAAAAACAATCAGGGTGATATATTAATTGATGTGAAAGCTTATGCAATAGTTTTCCTAATTATAATGTTAACCGTTAAGCTTTGGGATTTTTCTTGAATAGTTATCTAATTTTTCCTGTTGGAAATCAGAGTTAATTTAAAAGTAATGAGTTAACCTACAAGCTTTTCCAAGTTGGCACTTTACGACTAATTATTTTAAAGTTTCATTCTGAAGTCATCACCTCAGTTACTCAGTTGGTGCCCACCTACTGAGCATCTAATTGCTAGTGTGTGTAGCCATTAAAGATTCAATACTGGCTAATGAATGTAACACGTAAGAACAATTAAAATTTATTTAAGACTGCATTCATACAGTTGCTTAAAATGTTTTAAAGTCTTTTAAAAGAAATAATGTTTAAGGTCTTTTTAATTAATCGTATATTTTCATTAAAACTGTATTTCAATCTAGTTGGCAGTCTTTGGTATAGAATTAAGACATTAGAGATAGCTTCTCGAAGGTGGTCAGGTGGGAGAATAAGGGCGTTAGGGAGAGCAGATCTGGGTTTGGATCCTGTCTCTACTGTTTGCTAAGTGGCTGTGGCCACAAAGCTGCCAAACCTCAGTTTCCTCCATGAGTTGGGACTCTTGGCTACAAGTGATAGAAAGTCCCATCCTTATGAACTTGGACATTTATTTTGAAGATACTGGGATATAAAATGTGAGGATAGGTGTGTGTGCGGGAAACACCAAGAAGAAATAAGATATATCATGTGTAGATGCAAATTCCCTTTAATGAATGTGGTCATTATGTTTACCTAAATTATACCAATAAACTTAAATTAAAAATCACATTTACTCTGGAAAAAAATGTGAGGGTAGGAATGTTCCTTCTAGGGCTTAAGGAATGGTAGCGATCAGGACTGAAGTGTCACTAGAGCAAGACTCTCTTTTTGGCAGAAGAACTTTATCTGTGTACCTCTGTGACTTTTAGTGGTGGCAAATATGGATGTTGATAATTCCAAACTTTTATATATTAGCGCTCTAGTAGGCAGAGGAAGACACTCATGCTACACATTGAGTCCCAAGTCCCCTAAGCATCTTGCCTTGATTAGTTTAGGCCATTTCATAGTGGTTAAGAGAATGGGTCATTCTTCGAAGAAAATGGGGCTTTTTGAGAAAGTCCAGATGGCTCAGTGAGACCCTAGTTGTGGAGCTGGAGGGCTACTCCTAGTCTTGGACCACCTGGTTTGTGAGGTTATAGGATGCATGTAGGTTTTCAAGTGTAGCTCACTTTCTGTTGTTGTGCCAAAATACCTGACATAAACAAATTAAAAGAAGAAAGGTTCATTTTGGCTTACTGTTTCACAGGTATCAGTCCCTGCTCACTTGCCTCCTTTGCTTATGGGCCTGTAGTGAGACAGAACATTGTGGCAAGGTTTGCATGGTGAGGCAGAGCTGCTCACTTCATGGCAGCTGTGAAATAAAGACGGAGTGAGTGAGGAACAGGGATGTGAGATACCCATTGAGGGTATGCACCAGTGTCTTACTCTACCAGGCACATCTCCTGAGGTTCCCACTGTCTCCCAGCATCTCATTGAATAATGAGTCCATTCAGGGATTCAGCCCTTGATGAGTTTAGAGCCCTCCTGATCCAGTCACTGCCCAGAATTCCACCAGTGACACTGCTGCTTTGGAGACCAAAGCTTCTGTAGATAAGCCTTTGGGGGGATGTTCCAGATGGAAGCCATAACAAGGACTTTAGGTGAGCCAAACTGTAGGTTTCCACGGCATTTCTTAGTTGTGAAAAATGGTAAAATGCTTCTTTTGCGGTGCGATTTTGAGACTTAAGCAAAATGATTTGTCAAGTATGTAGTACAATGTCTAACACCTTTAGTCTTCAATAAATCATAGCTGCTATTACACAGCAGGGAGACACCACACCAGAGTCTCTTTCAACAGCTCCTCCAATCCATGTGAAGCTCTCATTGTTAGCTAAGGAGCCATGTTCTTCACCTGATTCTCCAACACTTCTAATATATTTATCTCAAAAGTTTTCTCTCCACAGAAGACACGAGTTAGTACTATATTTCTGGCTATAACATAGATTTTTAAAAAAGGAATCTATGGAAAAATTTGTAGGAGATTTATACTTTAAATGAAACTGTATTAAGTATGTAACACTCTAAATTATTTTTATTATCGTTACTTGCTGAGATCCTTGAGTTTTGTGTATGGTGAGACTGTAAATCATGAAATGTATCTTCGTATCATTTGTGCAGACATTAAGTGTATTTATTTTTATTTGCACTGTTTCTCTTACATTCTTGCTGTGTTAGTTTTACTTAATTTTTTGAGAAGTAGAAGATGTATGCTTTCTGTTCTGTTTTTTTGTTTTTTTTTTTGAGACAGGGTCTCAGTATGTTTCAGGCTGGCCTTGAACTCTTGGTGACCTTCCTGCTTCAGCCTCTTGAGTACTGGGATGACAGGCATGCACCAAGTCTGGCTAGTTTTCTTATTAATAACAAGAACCATTGGTGTTTGCCTGATGGATGATGTCATTTCAGATGTGGGAGCGATGTGAGGAGTAACTGTATTGACTTTATGAATTAGTTAGGAAGCAAGTATATGTAAGAAAACTGAGGAATTGGTCACTTTCTTTCTTTCTGTCCTCTTTGACCCCCAGGCTGGGGGTTAAACTCAGGGCTTCTGCATGCCAGGCAAGTGCCCTACTACTGGGCTGTATCCCAGCCCTGTGTATCTCGCTTCATCGTCTATGACCCTTTGAGATTAAGGACACATTATGTTCACTTTCATGATTATTTTGTGTTAGCTCTGCTGTTTCTATATACTTACTTGATTCTTGGTCTCTTCTTATTTCTTGTCTTCATTGTGATACAGGGAGAGAAACTCTTAACCCACTAGGTGTCTGGTATAAGTTCATGTTCTCTAAAATTGATGAATGAATTTTAGGACCAACAGAGGTTAAGAGCAGAATGTATTTATTGGGGGAAAGAAAGCTTCTGTCCCAGAGAGAGACAGAAGGGCACCCAAGTGGGTTGCCAAGCACCTCGCCTTTTTAAGGAATTTCCAGAGAGCAAATCCATGATGTGAGGTGGGTCCAACGTGGGAAAAATGGGATATTGTGAGGTGGGCATGAGGTGGAACAAAATTATGGCCTACCAGGAAGATTATGAGAATAACTGCTCAGGTAAACTTGATTACATCGGGATCAAATGGGGAAGCAAGTCCTGTAGCAGGCAGTCATGAACACAGAACAGGGGATGTTCTTGTAGGGGGTTGGGTTAGTGGCTCTTCCTGGCTTTCTCAAAGCGATAGAGACCTATTTAGAATGTCAGCCCCTGATGTCTAGCCTTTGTGTGGATGCGTTTGTGTGTGGATGCATTCGTTTCTTCTTTGTCTTCAGGTCTGGCAGAGGTGCCCGTCTCCCCCACAGCTGTAAGGTGTCTCGTCTTCTGCACTGGCCCCTTCTAGGCCCAGCCCCATCCAACTGCCTACGGCATTTTATCTAATTTAGTTGCCTATAACAGTTCGAGTTGGGCAGTCGTTTTTCTCCTGAATTATTAATTTTGTAACTGGAAACTGCTCATTTTCTCATACTTGATAATTCCAAATATGCATATGGGATTGTTCCCTGTGGCAATTTTTAATTTTGTCTTTCATTTACTGCCTTTCACACCTACTTGGTATCTTCTGGTTGAACATCATTTCCATAATATTCAAGTCTGCGTTTGAATTGAACCACTTAAATTTAAAAGCTATAACCACGTAATGAGAGTGGCTATTTCTAAAGGATTAGCAATTAAGGGAACGTGTATCCAGAAGTCCAAATTCACTGGTTGTTTGAGTTATTAAATTCTATTTGTGAAATTGTTGGTGAAAACAGGAATGAAGTGTCTGTGTCTTAGGCAGCTACTTAATTAACACAGGCATAATTTTTGCTTTGATCACTATTTTCAATACTATGATTTTGGCAATGGTACCCCACAACCTATCTGCATGAATTGAAAACTTCTATAGTTGTTACCTTCAAAGCAAATATCTGAGCAACAGTTCTGATCAAGTGTTTGGTTCATCATTCTTATTACAGTTCCTCTGTGGCATCACAGGATCTATTACACATAATGAATTAGCTAACGTTTAAGCCATGCAAGTCTCCTGACATCCTGCCCTAAGAAATATTCAACTGGTTCCATTTTCATCTGTGCATCATTACAGGACATAGCTCACAGTTGGTGTTCATTTGGATGGTTTTCATTCTGGCAGCTTTTTACATTGTTGGGTACATGGGAAGATAATGCTGGGAAGTTGCTGGAGTGGGTGGCTTACAGAAGGACATCTGCCCCTTCTTAGTTCTGTGACATCCTCGAACTTCCCCTCTCTATATACTGGGTCAGAATACATAGCTGCCAGGATTTATCTGAAGAGAGTGTATGCAAAGCATATTTTAATTTTTATTTCTTGTTTCTATTTACATTTTGCTTTAATCCAAAGAGGACTGAGGAAGCCCTCATATGCGGATGGCACAGTGCATGTCCTGTGTTCCCTCAAGTGAATAGGCCGTGCCTATGGGAAACCAGTGTTGAGTATTTTTACCCATCACCCACTGGGCTTCTGGTCCTGGTTGTGCTCCCGTCAACCCTGAAGTACTCAGTACAGTGCTTGGAGACAGGCAGTGGACATCAGGCACCATTGTCACCATTCCTCCTCAGAAAAGCATCATCATTATTGTACTGCAATTATGCTTACTTTTTTTTTGTACCGGAAATAGAACTCAGGACCTTATGTTTGCCAGGCAGGCACTTGTGCCGCTGAGCTATATCCCTGGCCCTGCAATTATGCTTACTTTCTACATAAAAAAACTGAGGCTCAAGGAGATTGAAGAAGTTCTCTGAAGGTCACACAACTAGTAAGAAGTGAAGCCAGGTCTCAGGGAGAATTTCTCTAATTCCCGATCCTGTGCTGTTAACTACTAAGCCACACGAGAGCGTCCTTGGTGTAATTTTTAATTACCTTAGCTGATTGAGAAATTAATTAAAGTATGCTTTATTATGTATTAGAGAATTTTGTGTAGAGTAAAATGTAGAATTTCATTTTTTTTTAAAGTAAAACAAGCCCAAATCTGATAAAGTTGGGTTGTGAGTATACGTGGAAACTTGACAAATCTTTAAATATCTCTAAGTACCTCTGCTTACCTCTGCTTTATTATGTATTAGAGAATTTTGTGTAGAGTAAAATGTAGATTTCATTTTTTTTTAAAGTAAAACAAGCCCAAATCTGATAAAGTTGGGTTGTGAGTATATGTGGAAACTTGACAAATCTTTAAATACCTCTAAGTACATCTGCAAATTTGATGAAAGGCTAATTTAACACTAAAAAATCTATGGAGATTATTTTTAATGCTTTTTAATTATGTCAAAAAGGTAATTATAGTTTTAATTTTATTTAATGAACCCTAAATTTACAAATTATGAGATTAATTTGTAAAAAAGCAAATTTACTATTGAGTTCATTTCTTTGACTTAACGTGTTAAAATTAACTTCACCTTCAAAAAAGGCCTTAATCAGAGTTTCTTCATAATGTTCATTTCCCATGTAGCATTGTGAGATTAACCACTTTTCTGCATTTTGGATTTAAACATGCAGAAGCGGGGAGTAGCCAGTCGTGAAGTAGTTAACACTTTCCTGTACGCTTATCACCAAGGAAAGCAGAGAGAGGCAAAGAAAAGCATAAGGTCCACTTTCTCCAGTTGCTTAGGATTGTCTGACCTGTACAAGATGGTACGCAACAGAGCACTAAATTCCACAGATCAAACGAAGAGTTTTGCATGCACTTTTAAGATACTATGGAATATTATTCAGCTAGAAAGAAAGACAATTTTGGGAACTTTGTAGGCAAGTGGACAAAACTGGAGTCCATACTCATAAGTGAAATAAATCAGCGATACATGTGCAGGCAACGTATTATATCACTGGTGTAAGAACCCGAGGGTGGGAATATAAACTAAAAGTCATGAAGGAAATCTGTTCAAAAACAGAGAATGGATGGGACGAAGGAAAGGA
>PVLD010018308.1:0-39361 GCA_004027595.1 Dinomys branickii | reverse complement strand
CACTTTAAAGTCAGGAACAAGACAAGGATGTCCATTGTCACCACTCCTATTCAACATAGTTCTGGAAGCACTAGCCAGAGCAATCAGACAAGAGAGAGAAATAAAAGGAATAAGGATAGGAAAGGAAGAAGTCAAACTATCACTATTTGCAGATGACATGACACTATACATGGAGGACCCCAAAAACTCCACAAGAAAATTCCTGGAATTAATTGACAAATTCGGCAGCGTAGCCGGATACAAAGTCAACACCCAAAAATCAATAGCATTCCTATACATGAACAACAGACAGACTGAGAGAGAAATTGAGGAAACCATACCCTCTACAATAGCAACCAAGAAATTGAAATACTTAGGAATCAATCTAACAAAGAATGTGAAAGATTTATTCAGTACTCTGAAAAAGGAGATTGAAGAGGATTTCAATAAATGGAAAACATACCCTGCTCATGGTTAGGAAGAACTGACATTGTAAAAATGGCCATACTATCAAAACTGTTGTACAGATTCAATACAATGCCCATTAAACTACCGTTAGCATACCTCACAGATGTAGAGAAAATATGCCTCAAATTCATCTGGAACCAGAAGAGACCCAGAATAGCAATAGCAATCCTGGGCAATAAGGACAAGTCAGGTGTAATCATAATCCCTGACCTGAAATTATACTACAAAGCTACTGTAATAAAATCAACCTGGTACTGGCTCAAAAACAGACCTGAGGATCAATGGAACAGACTGGAAGATGGAACCATAACGAAAAACCCACTCAGCTACCTAATATTTGACAAAGGGGTCAGCCAAACACAGTGGAAAAAAGAAGGCCTGCTTAATAAATGGTGCTGGAAAAACTGGCTTGCCTCTTGCCGAAAACTGAAAATAGACCCCGGTCTATCACCACGCACCAAACTCAGGTCAAAATGGATCAGAGACCTCAATATTAAAACAGAAACTCTAAACATATTGGAAGAGAAAGTAGGTAAAAATCTTGAAGACATAGGAGTAGGCAGAGTGTTCATGAACAAAAATGAAACTGCAAGGGAAACACTTCAAAGAATCAATAATTGGGACCTCATTCTACTGAAAAGTTTTTGTGCATCTAAAGAAATCACCAGCAAAATAAAAAGAAAACCCACAAATTGGGAAAAAATCCTAGCTGGCTGTCCCTCAGACAAAGGTCTTCTATCTAGAACATACAAAGAATTAAAAAACATGTACCTGTCCAAATTCAAAGACCCAATCCAGAAATCGGCATCTGAGATGAATACACACTTCTCAGATAAAGAAATACAAATGGCAAATAAATATATGAGAAAATGTTCCACATCCTTAGTCATTCGAGAAATGCAAATAAAAACAACATCGAGATTTCATCTCACCCCAGTAAGACTGGCCAGTATGAAAAATTCATCCAGTAACAAATGCTGGTGAGGATGTGGAGAAATTGGGACTCTATTGCACTGCTGGTGGGAATGCAGACTGGTGCAACCACTGTGGAGAGCCATTTGGAGATTTCTCAGCAAACTAGGTCTAGAGGTTCCATTCAAACCAGCTATTCCTCTTCTGGGTATTTTCCCAGAAGAACTGAAAACATCATATCACTCTGATATATGTGCACCCATGTTTATAGCAGCACAATTTGTAATAGCTATAATGTGGAAGCAACCCAAGTGTCCAACCACAGAAGACTGGATTAAAAAATTGTGGCATTTTTATATAATGGAATATTATTCAGCTATAAAGAAAGACAGTTTTGTGGACTTTGTAGGCAAGTGGTCAAAACTGGAGTCCATACTCAGAAGTGAAATAAATCAACGGTACATGTGCAGGCAACGTATTGTATCAGTGGTGTAAGAACCTGAGGGTGAGAATATAAACTAAGAGACATGAAGGGAATCTGTTCAAAAACAAAGAACAGATGTGACGAGGGAAAGGAGAAAAGACAAAAATGTATGCATGTATATATGAATATACATATATGCAGGAGGGCTAACATGGTTCTACTATTGTATTATATCACTTAATGCTAAGGAATAATTGATGATGGGTTATTTGATCAATCTTGTATGTCTGTATGTGTTATCCTGAACGCACACTTCGAAGATACCAATATACAAAGCAGCAACTATTGGTGGTTTTTTTTTGTTCTGTTTTGTTTTGTTTTTTGTTTTTGTTTATTTTTTTTGTTTTTGTTTTTGTCTTTGGTTTTTTGTTTTTTGTGTTTTTCTGTTGTTGAGAGGATTAATTGTCTGACCAATTTTGCATGTCTGTATCTGGGTTCATATGTATACACTTCAAAGATATCAATAGGTAAAGCAACAACCACTGTTGGGTCCATGTTACCTTGTCTGTAGATCAGTTTTGATTGTACTATTTTTTATGCTAATTTGTGTCTGTTTGTTAATATGTTTTTGTGCTTTTATTTTTTAAAATGAAAAAAAATACTAGAGATAGTTGTATCCTTATAAATTATCTTATTACATATTCATCTTATTATAAACACTATTATGTTTTTATAAAAGATATTTTTCCTTTGGAATAATTTTTAACAACAGAAAGTTCTAATAATACTACGAGAAATTTCTTTTTTCTCTCTGAAGTCCTGAGAATAATCACCCCCTAATCACTTTCATCATCCCTCAATACTCTAGTGCATATTTTCTAAAAAGAATACTCTCTGTCATAACCACAGCATAACCACCTAGATCAAAAGGTCAATATTGATGATACTCCCAATATCTAAGCCACAGAACACACCCAAATTTTGCCAATTTTCCAATGATACCCTTCGAGGGTAGGAACATATACAAGATTCTGTGGTTGGTCTCTTTGGTTTCCTTTAATCTGAGATGAAGACATCATCCTGACTCTGCCCAAGTCTGACGCTGGGGATTTGGTCCCTCATCATCTCTCTTCCTTCAGTGTCGGCCTACAACCTCCCACACCTCACACATTACTGCGAGCTCCACCAGCGGTCCTACTGAGTTACACTTTTGTCTCCATCTTTCTACACGAAGAACTCAAGGCAGTAGGAGTTCAACTGACTTTCCTGATGTCACACAGTGTATGGCAGAGCTGAGAATTCAGGTCAGGTCTGGATTATGCTGAAGCTTGAGGTCTAGCTTTTTGCCTTACTATGCTTTGGCTACAGGTTGTACGTGTCCCCCACATTTTCTGTGCTGGGAGCCTGGTCCAAAGGCTGAGGTGATGGAGCCTTTTCATAGCGAGGCCTTGCGGAAGGTAACCAGGTTCTTGAAGATGCTGCTTCAGCAGGTGCTAAGCAGCTCTTGAGGGACTCCAGTGAGTTCTGCAGGGACCTGTTGCTCCAGAAGGAAGAAGCTTGACACTGGCTCTTGTTTGGCTTCCTCTCCCACGGTGTCCTCTCTTCTGCCTGTGCTCCCGCCATGTGATGTCATCTGCCACGAGGCCCTCACTTGGGGCCAAAGAGTTGGAGCCTCCCGTTTTAGATTTTCAGTCTTTAAAAGTGTGAGTTCAGTAAACCCCTCTTCTCTAAGTGCTACAGCACCCTAAGCGGTGACTTAAATCAGTTAGGGGCCCTATACACACTGCTAAGGGGATTAAGAAGAAAACTTCGTCTTTGCCCTAAACTGTAACTATTACTTTTTACTTGAACTGCATTGTAGTTCCCTGTGCAGATAAGGTATGTTTCTGTGCCTCTACTTGAACTTCATTAGCTTGTGGGCTAGTTTAAAAATGTCCCATTAATAACTGAGAACAGTTCCTAAAAATCAAATGAGGGAAAGTATAGGAAGCATGAGTGAGAGTCCGTCTGTTTTCACCGCCCCTCTTCCAGCCTCCATCCCTCGCTCCAAGGGGGTGGCAATGACTTCTCTACATGTTCTGCTGCCCCTGTTCCTGTCCTCAAAGTCTGTTCTCTACCTAGAAGCCAATGCATTTGAAAACGAGAGCCAGGTCATGCCAAGCCCCTGCTCAAATGCTCTGATGGCAGGAAGACCCTAAGTAGTGGAGACTGCTGCTGTTTGCCTGTCCTCACTTCCTTCTGCAGCTGTGCCAGGCTCTGTGCTGTCCCTATGGTCCCTAGCTCTCTTCTTCCTGGGTCTTGTCACTGCTTGGCCCCTCTGCCTTCTGTGCTCCCCATGTCCTTCCAACCTTAGCTCAAATGTCCCTTCTGCAATAAAGTACGATGCTGAAGACTCCTTTGAGAATCTCAGCATTTTCCTACCCCATACACTCTCTCTTCTTTATCCACCTCAAATTTTTCTTGTTTGTTCAATCATTTATCATTTTCTCATATAGAATTTATATAGGGATTCTGTTCGGGTTTGTATGTCCCTGCTTGAATGTAAGCTTCACCCGGAGAAGGATCTTTGCCTGCTTAATTTAGAGATGTCTCCAAAATGCCTTGAAAGGAGATCATAGTATAGGTTCAAGAAATGCTTGTGAGTAATGAAATATATCTTCTTCTTGTCTGGTCTTGCCTCAGAAGCTCATGGATGAATCGGGGAAAAGGGAAAACTATCCTTTATTCTGAGGCCTTCAGATTATTTGTGAAATATGAGGTTCATGGTTTATGTGAAGAGATATTTTTTAAGGAAGGTGGCCTAGACATAAAAGTGTAGGCTTCTGTGACATATGCCCATCAACATTTTGTCTTTTTACTGGAGTGATGATGAGCTAAAAGCAAATTGTCTTCCTGGGCCAGGTGTTACATGTTACAGTAAAGTACTGTAGATTAGCGATTTAAAAACTTGTGGAAAGTACTGTGGCCCCCATAGCCTGTGTGGGGAAATGCCGACCTTCATACTCTCACCTGATGGAACCAGAAAGCAATTGTCTCAGCCCTATCTGGATAAGCACGTCTCTAACAGCACAGGCACTTACATGAAAGAGGAAATAATGGAACATGTTCTTTTTACAGCATACATGTCTGTCAAGGCCTCACTGTGAGATGTATTCGAGGAGGGGTGGCACATACAACTGTCCCTTCTATACTTTCTGTGTAATGGCAAGCAGACTGACAAATGCTCACTGAGGAGCATCTCTAATACTGTCTGTACAAAAGGATTGAATTTCGTGGCATTTCCACATCAAAGGTATGACCCTGTCATGCCAAACTTGCTGTGGGATATCTTGGTACAAAAATAAAATAAGCCAATGCACTGGAGATCTGTTTTCAATATCACACATGCTCTCTTAATAGATAACATATGGTGTCCCATATGGTGTGTTCATACAAATACTTTTACTCTGATATGGTTAGTTTTTAATCCAAGGATTTCCAAGTAGTTTACAAACACTATTTATTAGCGCAATTTTCTTGGGGGAAGTTGCAGCGCCTGGTAGAGAAACAAACCATCCTTTATACAATCAATAACCATTAAGGAATAGCAATAATAAGAAACATATTAATGTGATTTTAAAAGATAAACTAACAGATGTTAATTAAGCAACTTTCCCAAAATCTTCCAAGGATTTCTTGGTAGAACTGAGGTTAGAAGTCAAATTGTGCTGACACAGCTGTTCCACTAATGGGCCTATGCTGGTAATGGTATGACCATCAATCATACCTTTTCTCAAGTATGCACATACGCTGGTGGTACCCCATAGCTGGGAAAAATTAGGAACAAAGTGTGATTAGCATAATAGCATTTCAATGGGATTTCCTTACTCTCTCAAATAAAGTAACAATTGTGCTTTTCTATTAACTTCAAGCCCTAAGGTTAAATTTCCTTCTAGAAACTATATTTCTCCATGTTGTTATTTATGTTCCTGAATCAAGATTACCAGTGTGCCTGCACATTTGTTTAAAATAGGCACACATTGTGCTCTGCGCAGATGTTAAATACAGAGCTGGCAAAAGCAATTGCTTTTTTGCTGAAGAATGGAAAGTATACAGCGATGTTCTTTAAATAGAAGAAGCATCCCATGAATAAATTCAAAAACTATTAGATATCTTTGTCATCAATTAATGTTTGCTGGGTACCTGCAGAGTTCAAGATGCTGGCAAGTGAATGAAATAGGTACCGTGGAAGACAAAGGCCTTTCCTTCTGGAAGTTGGCAAAAGAGAGGGAGGGAAGAGTGCCACGAGATGTGTGATGAAACACAAGATAAAATTGAGGCTAGGGATTATGCAGAAAAATTGTAAAATATGCCTCATAGCTGAGGATCTGAATCAATGTAGGATGTTTGCAGGCATGAACTGCAGTTCTCTGAGACATTACTGACAGCGGACGTTCAGGTGAAGACAGAGGCCATCGGAGCAACCCCCGGGGGAAAGGTCTTCTGTGTTTGGAAAAGCCTAATTTCTTTCCTCTTTGGGGTACAGTGTAGCAGACATGTACATCTGAGGTTGAGGGCAGCCCCATATTATCCTGGAAAATAAAAGCCTTCCTTTCCATGGTTTTAAAAAATCATTTCCTCATTTAAAATATTTGTTCATTTTGTGTTGAGACTTACTATTTTGGGTAGTAAAATATTTTTAAAAATTACGATAATGATTTGGAATTTTGAAGGTTAGGACAAGAGCAAGGTGTAGGTTTTGCATGATTCAATATAATCTTTTTGTAATGAGGTGCCCTCGCCCCTCCCAAATATAATCCTGTAGACTTGACCACCACTCTAGAGCTGACCAATAATACAAAAATGACAGTGCTCGCTCTCTGCAGTTAATCACTATTTAAAATTGTGGAATTACAATAGTGACTTTATTTGACCACATTTTTATTTAATATAGATTTGATGTTGTTATAGAACAAGTGTCCAACACATCATTTGCTTTACTTCAGTTGAAAATACAATCGTGCTATTGTACCATATGAGATTAGTTCTAGAGGCCACTTGGATGCTAAGATCTATGTATGCTCAAGTGGATTACATAAAATGGATTATTTACAATACCAATACAAGGTAAATGCCATGTAAACAATTGTTATGCTGCACTGTTTAGCGAGTAGTGGCATGGTGAAAATTCTATACATGTTCAGCACATATGTAGCACTTCCTGATTATTTTCAGTCTTCAGATGTATGAATCCGAAGGTGCAGAATCAGAGGACATGAGGGTAACTGTAATGCACAAGTGGAGAAGCCAGAGACCTCTAGGCAGACAGTGCAAAGGATTAGTCTGTATAAAAGTTTAGATATCGAAAGCTGTGTTCTTTAGGGTCTCATGGTTCCCCCCTATAGAAGTAACTTAGAAGTTACTGCATCTGAAGCAGTGCTTCCCAAACTTCACCATGGGTCAGAAGCCTTTGGCAGGCTCACTATGGTGCAGATTGCAGCTTCTGGTTTAGCACAGCTGTGGGGTTGGGGCAGGCTGAAACTTTTCATCTCTAACCAATTCCCAGTGGTATTCTTGATGCTCTTGTAGGTGTGGCAACTGAACTTTGAAGCCCATTTGTCTAGGTTCTGGTAGGAGCAGAAAACGTGGTAAGATTTGCTTTCGTTCATTAAATACGGCCAGGAACAGCCCACTCGGTTATATTACATTCCCAACTTCTGAATTTCTGGACCCGTGAGTTGAGCAATCCCTTAAGATTATAGCAGTATTTCATAGAAGGAAAAAGCTAAAGTTTTCATAAAATCAATATATAAAATTTATCTTTTCACTGGAGTTTCACAAAGATCATAATTAAATCACTTTATCTTAAAATGTTTTCAAAATCTTCGAACCAAACTTTGCAGGGGGCACCATGCTGGGTGCTGGAGATTCAGGAATAAAGGAAGTGGGAGGACACCTCCTCCAAAAGCCAACCCTGGAGATATGATAGACACAGGAAAGTTCAACAGGGAGCTAGAGGAAACAGGCAGGGCAATGGGGTCTCTGAGGGTAAGAGCTTAACTCAGACCGAGGGTTCAAGAAACCTTCTGAGAGAAGACACAGCCTCTGCTGAGACTTTTGTCATGAGCACATATTTAGTAAGTGTGCAGGCCCTCCAGACTCGTGCTGTCCACTTTGGTAGCTACCACCCACCTATCGCTCCAGGGTGCTAGAAATGTGGCAAGTCCAAACTGAGAGGGCTGTGAATGTAAAATGTATAACCGGCCCTGGAGATAATGCCAACAATGTAAAATATCTCACAATTAGCAGATTGTTTACATATTGAAATGGTATTTTGGATGTTTTGGGTGAAACAAAGAGTTAAAATTAAGTTCACCCATACTTCTCACTTTTTACAAAAGCACATTTGCAAAAATTGAGGATGACCTTTGCCTGTGTGCCCCACATTATATTTCCGTTGCATAGCGTTGCTCTAGAGATAGCCAGGGACAGGAGGGGCTTGGAGCTGAGTGGCAGTGGTGAAGATGGGTTAACCCGCGGTGGCTAGCCCGTGGCAGTCACCTCTGACTCCTGTGTGTGTGCACCACTGGTCTCTCCTCCTACACAGGCTGCCTGGGCGTTTTGTCTGGCTTCTACAGGGTGTCTGCCCAGCAGTGCTGATGTTGGGGAGTGACTACCCAGAAGCCACCCTTGATCAGTGATGAGTGGGATTCGGGCACCCCTAGCCTGGCTTTCAGACCTCTGCAGCAGGTCAGCCGTCAGGGACAAGTCCACCTGCAGCTGTCCACAGAGAGCCTTCTTATTCATCCACCTTTTCTCGTTCCTTTCCCTCCCTTCCTACTTCACTATTCTCCAGCCGGTGCTTCCTTGTATCTCTTCCTTAGGTAACTGCTGACCCTGAGTCCTTGCTCTGGGGTATATTGAGGGGGACTCAGCATAAGAAAACCTTAAACCAAATAACTACATAAACACATTATCTCCAATCATGGTCCGTGCTAATTAAGGGAACTGCAAGTTGCTAATTTGGCTCCTAACAAGATCATCAGAGAGGGCTTCCCTGTGGAAGTGGCATCTGAGCTGACAAGTCTAAGGCATTTAGGAAGTGAAGGCAATTAGTAGAATTTGATGAAGTAGAGAGGAATGAAGGTTCCAGGTGGAGTGAAGAGCAGGTCGAGGAGCATTCTGTGGGAAAGAGCTTGACCTCTTTTAAGATTTGGGAAGGGCCAGTGGGACTTGTGCAGAAGGTGGGTGCCACGAGATTCATCTAAGCTGGAGACTTTCAGGCAGAGGAGTGGGGTGAGTTGAGAGAACTTCTCTGGGGTAACGAAGACTTGAGGAGAGAGAGCTTGTATGTCTGATGCATGCAGTGATTTAGTTTAATTGGAGCACTAACCATGAAAAGCATGGTATCAAGAGCAAAGCCAAGTGAAAAGCAAGTGCTTGTATTAGAAAGGGCTTCCCACCTTTTTCTAGGACTTAGGCATAGCTAGGGAGGCTAGTAGGGAGCCATGGAAGGTTTCTACTAAGAAACAACGTGTGCATTGAGCAAGGTGGGGCAAGGAAGGCAGCAATAAACAACTCCTGTGGAATGGATTAAAATGCTGCAAAGAACAGATGGCAATGATTTAAGACAAAGGGATAGCAGATGAAGAGGAGAAGAGGATGGGCTGAGGAAATATTCAGGGGGCAGGATCAGTGGCTTTGGGGAGTGGCTGCATGGAAGGCTAATGGGAGAGAGATAGTGCCAAGATTTACTAGAAAAGCTTGGAGTTATTAACATTCAAAACTCTTTCATAAAGTATTAAATACAATTAATACTTTATGGATGGGTAAATGGCGTTCCAGTTTCAGTAACTCTCCAAAGTTCCATAGCTAGCTGGGAGTGGAAACAGGATTTGTGCCTTGCTCATTGAGAGCTGCAATGCTGTAATGCTACCCTGAAGGCACCCCAGCTAGTGGCCAGGGAAAATAGGTTTGGGGAACCTGGGCATACAAAGGGAGACCAGGCTCACAGAAAGTGCAATCGAGATGTTTTATTTAGTAGAAAGAAGAGAGGCCCAATAGATGGAGGTGAAAACAGCCCAGTACAGTTCACCCTCTAATAGCTTGAACATTTGCATAACATTTTTTTCATAAAGACAAAAGTTAAAGGCAAGTGTGCAGGTGGCAGTCACTTTGTGCATGGTTATGCTACTTGCAGATATTCTTGGTTAGATTTTTGTTTTTTCCTGTCATGACCTTGTCCGGATTGTACATTTTGACTGATGGTCTGAGACAGTTGCTTCCAATATCTGTTCTCTTTCTGTCACAAATAGAAATACATCCTACTGTAAGCCCTCAGGGCCAGCCTCAGCAAAAGGACAGCTGCATACTTTCTGTGGTTTCCAGATGTATTGCAATCCCTTCTTCCCTACATTTCCAATATTGTCATTTCTTTCCCAACAAGATGCACATGAAGAATCAGCTGTCACTTTCAATTTAGTAGCAATCTTTCTATTTAGTAATGGACATACACCTCTCCACAACTATGATAACGGTAATTATCTAGGTGTCTTTCCTGTAACAGCAATTCCATAATCATTATACTGAGTAGAGAATGCTGAAACCTTCTGCTCTTGAATTTACCCAAAAAGAGTCATATTGAGATGTTGTTTCCTTGTGAATAAATGAAATTCTATGTGGCTTTTCTTGAGGTCCACTTCCCAGTCATCTGTCAGGGCAACACCTACAGCAGAGAATCATCTTGAATGATAACCATCTTCTTACCAGTCACCTGGAACAACTAGTCAGCAGACTTGAGGAGCAGGAAAAAATGGTCAGTGATGCTATTTTAGATAAATCAATGTAAATAGCCATAGGCCACGTCAAAAGACAAATAGGAACAGCTGCATCTTCTCTCCTGTTGGCACCGCACCCACAGACAACTCTGTATTGCCAGCATGTACGTGGCTATAGCTAGTTTTTCTTCTCTTTGTCAAACTGTTCAATTTTCAGAAGTCTGTCTTTATCTAATACACTTTTCTGGATAATGATAAAGGCATTCCAGCTGATTCTAGCTGTCTCTTCTCCACGGAAATATGTTTGGTTCATATACATCAGTGTGGCATGAGATCAATGAAAAGAGAAATCTCTGCAGGTGATGACACTTAGAAGGGAACCCACCCTGCTCAGTGGACACTGGCCTTTTCTTCCTCACAGGCTGTAAGAAGAGTCACCTCACCTGTGGAGCCCTTCCTGCTACAGAGATCGAACTCCTTCAGGAAGTAGTGGGTATCACTGATGGTCGTAGGTGGAGACAGTTCGAGAGTGAAGGTGTTAGGGAGCCCTCCCAACAAGAAAGCCCACAGGACAGCAGTCCTACTGCCATAGCTTGGAAATGGCTGTCTGAACTTACTAGCTTCTTGGTAGTTTGCTCATGAGAATAAATTATTCTATTTCTTCCAGTTCTCAATAGTAGTGTCACATGATCCTGGATGTGGTGAAGCTAGTTTCTCTGTTTCCTGGACACCTCAAAGATCTGTGGTTTGTAGAGGAGTCAGCACAGCTTTAGGTGTTGCCATGTAAGCTGTAGATAAGGTTTGCTAATGAAAATTCCAAAATAACAATGCAATGAATACTGTACATGCCTATCAAAAACATGTCAAGCTAGATCAAAAGTCCTAATCATATGACAGTATTAGGACAGATATTCAAATATATGCATATGCTTCTTGAACTATTCAAACAAATGGCAAGTGGGTAATTTCCTCAACCACTAGCTAATAAGTTTATGATCAGAATAATTTGCAAGAAAGAACAACTGATTACAGGAAGAAACCCTGTATATTCAAAATCAAAGATGATCCTTCAGAGTATGTCCTAATAAAGCTAATTAAATTATGATTTTGGTCAATTTTAATTACAACTAATAATGAGACCTACATGGCAAACTTTAAAAGGGTTCAACAAAGACTTAAGACCACAGTCACTATGATCAGGAAACAGATGTATAGTGGGTCCCCTGGCCCATTAAACGATTCAGTCAGAGCTCTCCCCTGTTGCAGAAGTTAGTCAGCCTCTGTGTAGTTTGCATGCAGCTCCTCAAATTTGCAATTTTGTAGTTGGACAGGTTTAGGCATGCAGGCAAAATGAGAATGAGGTGCTTCTTAACTGGGGCTATGGAACAAATATGATGCACGGCTTTCAGTTTTTCTTTTCACCTTCTGCTAGTGTGGACTCATCAATCATGCATCTGTGTTTTACACATTTTCTTTCCTAGATACATGAGTGAAGTAACATATTTTTACTAATGTCCCAAAGTAAAATGTATATAGTGCTGTTTTTAAGCATGCTCATGTAAGAATTTTGATTTTTGTGCCTGAGAAAGACAGAAGATGCCTCTGTGTATGTGTGTATGTGTGTGTGTGTGTTCATGGGCTACATGCCATTGATAAGATACGTTGATGTTAGAAAAAACAGTGGAGTCACAAAGCCAGATGATGAGAATGGATTCTATCCTCCCATTAAAAATCAAATCTGACACAAATTCCCATTGCCATTGAAAGTCTTTTGGTGCCAATATTCAGTGAGCAGATAGGAATGCTTACTGGCTGTCCATATATTCTTCACTCCCTGTGTTGGAGAAGGTTATTGTTATTCACTTGATGGATACAAACGCAAAATGAGTTCTCTGAGAGACCATCACCCTGAAGGTCTATAATTCTTCGCTGACAGTACCACATTAGTCATTTTGGTGACTTAATTTTTGAGCCTGTTTCTGTCTCCCTGAAGGCATGAGAAGAATCCTATGTAAAACATACCCAAGCTGAAAAAAGGAGTCCGAGCTCTTTACCTAGAGTAAGATAAATTAGATCTCTTAAGGAAATGTGGGAGATATGGAAAGGGGTGGTGTTGAGAAGCACATCTCAAATGTGTTCAAGGACACAATGCACATTTCTTTATGCTTAGTTTAGAGCAGTGCCTGAAGCCTTGTCTTTGTGTATACAGCCCACAATCTAAGCATGCTTTTTTACATTTTTAAAGAGTTTCAATATTAAGAAAAACATGCAACAGAAGCCATATGTAGCCTGCAAAGCCAATATGCATTTTTATTTGGTCCTGTACACAGGTGTGTTGATCCCATCCCAACATAACCCCATGAAAGTGCAGATGTGTCAGCCCAGGATACTGCATGCAGGGTTAGCTTGGCCCATTTTTAAGATAACCTGCAGCCACCTCCTGTCCCCAATGGCATTGCTTTCTATAAGATAGCAAAGTCCCTATGTGTTCACAGATTCTCAGACCTCAGATGATATTGGAAAGGACTTTAGAGCTTAAGTCAGTAACAGGATTTCATATCTGAGGAAATCTCAAAGAATCTAAGGATACAGACACAGCCAGGATGTAGGCAGTCTTGGAACAGGAAGCTAGGAAGCTGTTTGGGATTCTGGTGGTTGTAAAAATATACCCACAAATTCTTAGATACTTCTCCTTTCAAGAGATGGAGCTCGCCAATTCCCTATCCTTTGAGGGCATGCTGCATTTAAGGACTTGGTTCTAATCAACAAAATTAAATGTGACAATGTGTCACCTTTGTGATTGGATTGCAAATGACTGCCACTTCCATCTGGGGTGTGCTGTCATGCTTACAAGTCACATGCTCTGGGGGAAATCAGCTGCTAGGATATGAGGAGACACATCACCTAGTGGAGAGGCCTGTGTAACAAAAATTGGTCTTTAACCAACACTTGTGAGGAAGTGTCCAGGGCCAGCTCTCCCCGTGAGTACATGGCGACACTGAGCTGAGTAGACTTCAAGGACATCATGGCACACCTTCTCAACCATTGCGTGAGGAACACAGCAGGGATTGAGCTAATTTTGTCTTTGCTTTTTTTCATTTTGCCTTTTCCTTTTGTTTTTATAAACCAGATCTCTTTAGGCTCCAGCTGAGTTCATTTACTCTTCCATCATTTATAGAGACCACTTTTCACGTTCCAAGCCCATAAGAGTGAGTTACCTTCAAAAACACCCACTATTGCCTACAGGGAGTTGCCTTCTAGAAGGGCAAGCTGTTTGCTCCTTTCTCCCTGCTTGCCCTTTCTACTTACTTCCCTTTTCTTCCTCTTTCTGCCTATTGCTCATCACTGCCTGCAGAAACCATCTGTCCATTCCTCCCTCCTACCCTTTCCATCCTAAGCCTCTTGCTCACAGGGCCACTGTTGTGCATGCAGCCCCTCCTGATGTGATCTAGCTAGCCCTCTTGTGTGGACAGAGGAGGGAGCTGAAACCTGTGTAGGAAAAATCTGAGATGTGATCCCCATTGACATTTGGAATTCAACCCTGTAAAAGTTGGTGTGAACACCCTTAATGTTTTCCATTTATTGAGCACTTACTATGACTTAGTGTGATACTGTGATGTATTATGTGATAAATGTTTGAGGTACATCCCCAGGTCCTGGGACAGACCTCAAAAACTTGTAATTTTCAGCATGATTGGAGAAGTATTTGTCATTCATAATAAGGTTTGTTCAATACTGCACTCAATTTCTGTTAATAAGGTGAAACTCTTATGGACAGGTAGTTCCTGAATGGGGCTGGTTTCCATAGGAACCAGCCATGTAATAGGAGTATCGGGACTTTCTTGCCATTTCTAGAGAGGGCAGAAGGGCTAGAAATTGAGTTAATCATCAGTGACCAGCGACTTAGTCATGCCTGTATAATGGAACCACAATAAAAGTCCTATGCAGTGTGGTTCAGGCAGCTTCTGGGTTGATTAATGCATCTACAGGCCAGAAGGGCAGTGCATGCCGACTCCCCACGGACAGAAGGTCCTTGCTAAGGACCCTGCTGGACCTCACTCTATGGCTGCTCCATCTGGCTATTCGTTTGTGTTCTTTATACTAAGTGGGTAGTACTAAATATAGTCTTCACTAAATCTGAGGAGGGGGTTGTAGGACCTACTCCCTTAACTTTATGGTCAGTCTGTCAGAAGTACACATGGCCTAAACTTGAAACTGGTATCTGAAGTGGGGCTATTGTTGTGGGATGAGCTCTTAATCTGTGGAGCTGATGCTGACCTGGATAGTATCAGAATTAAATTGAATAGTACAACATCCAGGTCCTATCCAGATGGAGAAATTGTTTGGGTGAGAAAAAAGTCATATACTTGGTGTCAGAGGTATTATAAGTAAAAAAAGATATAGTAGCCATAGTAATACTACTTAATGATTTATGCCAAATGCTTTGCCTGTGTTTTCTTACTATATTATCACCCTAAATTCTGTGAGGTAGATACTACTGTTATCTATCTATCCATTCATTCATCCGTCCGTCCATCTATCTTTTTGTTTTCAGGGCTGTGGATCAAACACTATACTCTGTCAAGCTAGGAAAATTCTTCACCTTTGAGCTGCACTCCCAGCACCTTTACCTTATTTTTTAGATAAGGGAATTTGTGCTTCCAATTAAGTAATGTACCCAAATTCTTATTTGCTAAGTAAGTATTTAAATCTGGTCTAAATACCTTAAGGATATGCCCATTTTCTTTTTATTATTCAGAAACCACCGTAATAAATTTTGGGCTCTTTTGCACTAGCTTTCCACGACCTTCATCTCTCACAGATCTTTGCTAACATGGATGTCAGAAACTGTTGGGAGGTAGATCAAGCTGTTGTCAAATAGCCATAGATCTGGTATTCCAAAGGCTATTCTCTGCCCCAGAAAAGAAGAATTCACACCTAAATTACTCATAAGACCACTGTCCCAGAAAAGACAGAGACTCATAGGCCTCCGGGAGCTACAGACATCACATTGTTTTGGGTAGCAACATTTTATTACCACATGCACTAGTCTTTTAGTTCCTAAGAAGCTCTTTAACCAATGATTTATCTTATTTTAACATTTTTCCCCAGGAAAGTATACCTCATTGAAGAGAAATGATTTACAGTTGTGGTAAATTTCCTTTGTCCACTTGCTTATTCATTAATTCATTCATTTGGCCACCCACAAGTATTTATGGAGTCTGTAGTATTTAAAAATGACATTTCTCTAAAATACTAGAAGCCTTTTCACTTATGGAGGTAAATATATATGAGATTTTATGGCTGCATTTGTGCTCAGTCCATTTTATTTTTTTATAAGACACTGTCCGCTTTGACCAGAGTTGAACTTTTATAGTAGAAATATATTACCCTGGAGATGAAAAAGTAGCCAATAGCCAGAAATAATTGAAGGTTTTTAACACATACAGTAAAGAGTGTTCTATAGATTGAAAAAAGGAAGACACAAAGAAATACATTCCAAATTTATATGTATTATAATTTTTAGGAAATTGGATTTTTATTTCCTTCCTCAGCTGAAACTTCAGTGTTAGCTCATGAGGGCTTATAAGCCTTTCGGCTGGCACCTGTTGGAGAAATAACGGCAGGCTTGCTGCAGGGAGAGGAGTCGTAGATGGCCAAAACAGTTTAGACACCAAGGAGAGCAGATACTTTAATATTTCTTGGGGGGAACTGGACATAACAGGAAGATAATAATTTGACCACATTTTCTTTCCAGAAACTAGCAAGACTGCCTTCCTGCCCTGGCCATAATTTTGCTACATTTGGTCAGTTTTTAACACTATACAGAGACTATTTTTTTTAAAATTTTTTGTGGAAACGGGGATTGAACTCAGGATCTTGAGCCTGCTAGGCAGGTGCTTATTCCACTGAGCTATAGTCCCAGCCCACAGAGACTATTTAAAAAGGCATTTGTTTTCTGCAATTTCTTCTGTGGAGAAGAGAGAGAAAAAGATTTATTTCTGAGAAGAAGTCATGATAATAATAATGCTAGTAACAACCACTTTTGCTTATCCAATTTTTTCACGTGAGAGGCATTTTGCTTTTTTTGTTTATATTTTATTTCTAATCCTTGCCCAAATGCTGAGGAGTAAGGCATAGTAGTGTTTCTGTTTTATAGATTAAAAAAAGAAAAAAGAGGCTTAGAGGACTTATCAAAGTCTACAGATCAGTGAATGGAAGATCTGGGATTCAAACACCAGGCTGGCTACGGTCTGTGCTCTTTCTAGTTTGATTTGCTGTGTGGTGCCCCTCCGACTGTCTTTAGAGAACTTTCCCAACTTATTCTTTGAAAGTATTCCTTGCCTTGCTCACTTCTGCAGCAGATCTACTAACCTTGGAATGATACAGAGAAGATTAGCAGGCCCTGTGCAAGCATGACATGCAGATTCATGAAGCATTCCGTATTTTAAAAAAAAGTACTCATTGCCATATAATTAAATATGATGCAGAATTATATTTTAATTGCAATTTAATTAACTTTCTGGACATACTGTTCAATGTGAAATCATCACTTTTATTTTAAAGAATTATTTCCTTTGTATTTCCTGTCCCAATAAATATCTCTTTGCATTGCAATCACCCTCTGCAGGCATCTTGTGGTAGTTGAGAGATTTGATGTTTGCTCACATTTCACTGATTTCTGAATTTGTGGTCAATGAAGCTCGCCTTCTTCCAGCCTGTCCTTATCAAAATGAGTATTTGGAAATCGGACACTGTAGAGTGTCAATAATCAAGAGGAAAACAGAAACATCAGGATTCAGGGTCTTAGTCCTTAAACCTGAACCTGAAAATCAGGTTTTAAACCCACAAACCAGCTCTTCCCATCACTTCTAAGCTCTGTTTTCTAAAATGCATTTATAGGAACTGTGCCCTGCAGAACCGCCCTGAAGGGCACTAGCCAGTGAAACGTTGCTGGGAAAGCTATTAACAGATGATGAGGTCCAACATTCCCTAATTTAATGGGCAGTAGACAAGGAAATCCGGCAGTCATTCAACACCAAGGGGAGGGGTACTTCGGTGCTGCTGCCAATTTATAAACACCAGGCTTCTAAAGACCAGGTTACCGCACAAACCAGAGAATTTCTGTATAAATAGAAGCTCAAATTTCACGTTTGCCTGGGGCTTCCATGGAACATGAAATCACTCATCAACCGTACTTTTGGCATTCCTTTGACCCACTGTCAAAGGGATTGGGAATATAGAATGACATTTTAAAAAATAAACAACCAAATTTTAAAAGTCCAATTTGACATTTCCTTCCAAAGCACTTTCTTTTAGATCAACATTACTATTTATTCCTGTATATCTTGTTCTTACTCAAAGGATCCTTTCCCCACTGTGTCCTGTGAACTCACCCCATGAGCACAGTCATGTCATATTCTTTTTTGTTTTGCCTTAATTTTCCCTTCTGGTGTCTTCTCACCTTCCTAACCATGTTGATCCACACTTTATACACCTGTCCTCCATCTGATTCCACTTGCCAACGCTTTTCTGCCTCTGCATTGACCTCTTGTTGGCTATGCCTTTTGTACAGCTTGTCCTCACGCCTCCAGTCTTCAAGGTGGGACAGTTTCAGGTAGAGCCAGTGTTCCTCTGAAAATGCTCTTTGGTCTTTCATAACAATGAAGCAAGTGGGGATGGATAACAGACCTCATTATTAGACATAACATTATGTCCTCTTTCTCTTGTTTTCTATCTCAAGAAAAGGATACAAGAATTCAATCACCAAATAATATTTACTGATAACTGACTATAATAGAATATGTACTGTCCATTTTCCCTGCTGACAGTTCCTTTCTTTTCCCATGAAGGAACTACTGAGCTCCTACTTTCAATCCATGAGTTTCATGGTCAACCGTATTCCCACTTCCCCCCATCCAACTCCAGTTGCAAAGTTGCCGGGAGACCCAGGCCCAGGAAGAATTTTTTGTGTCTCTGGGTCTTCATAACTGGCTAAGGATCAAAATTAACTGGTGTATGGCCAGTCAGAGTCAACAAAGCTTGATTTCAAGTCTTTTATCAATGTTGAGAGAGAAGGATGACATTTTTACTGGGATCAGTAATAGTTGCTGGTTACCTCTGCACGGAGAAAGCATCTGAAATAAAGCCAACGCAGACAGAGACAGAGCGTGGAGAGGCGGACAGAAACAGTGTCCTGGTGGAATTGTTGAATTCCCTGAGCCGGTATCACATGGACTCTTCAAATACGGGTTTGTTAGAACCAGTTTTAAATGGCATTTATGCCCTTAAACTTGGGAGTTTTAGCCTATACCAACCACCTAGAAGGTTGCTTGTGGTTCTTATCTTCTTTTACAAGTCAGTAACACACTGGGAGTTTTAAAAATTATTGATTTAAAACATGCGTGGACTGATGCATACAATCTCCTCTGCTCATCATTTCAGGGCCTCAGCCAGGCTGAGCTTCACTGTGACCATCATCAGAAAGCCTCTACTGGGTGTATATCACTGCACATTAAAGATACTTTCCAAAAAGAGCCTCAGAGACAATTCTGACTGCCTCTTACTTATTTGATTCCCCATTTATTCTATATCCTCCATCTTGTGCCCTCATCCACCACCAAAACTGTCAGGTAGAGAAAAAAAAATATATATCCTCTAACTGGCTGTGATACAACCCCCCATTTCCTATTACTTCTCTGATGGCATGCATTCAAAATGCAAATTTTTATACACAAAGGAAGAATAATTCTTGAAATAGTGCATGGCACCACTGAGGACTTGATGCTCATACTTGATTTAGTAGAGCTGTACAGACAGTACAGTGTGACCGTCCTCTCAGCAAAGCAGTAGGATTTGGAGTCAGCATATTTTCTAGGAGAATGACTTTCAACAGGAAACACAGATGATGAATCCGTGAAGATATATGGGAACTTCAGGCTTTCACAGAATCAGGGATTTTGAATGAGACCATCAGGATCACCAAGATTAAATCCTTCAAGTGACGGAGACCAATCTTCCTAAGGTAGATCAGGGTAGACAGAAACCTGAGTTTTAATTTCCCAAGTTGCACCTACTCTGGATCTTTTTGCTCTTGGAGTCTGAGCGCCAGATTCATACAAAATGGATATTGACTACTGTATTCACATCTTCCTGTCTCTGTTCGCTTTCTATTAGTTGTCTATAGAATTCTCCTCTGAATCTCGCACCACAAGGATTCAAAAGTTTTACACTTGTGTGTGTGCAAACATGCATGATGGACACTGAGACAATTTCTGTTCTTGAAAACTGGATATACCAGTACGTGTCCTCTCCTATGTGCTTTCTTGTTTTTGCTTTTCTTGTGAGTTTGACACTTTCCAGAAAGAAGTGGTATCTGTGTTCTTTTCCCTTGGACCTGGGAGGATTTGTCAACTATTTCAACCAACAGAATGTGGGTATAAATGGCATTGAGCCTATGTAAAAAAAAAAAAAAATGATAGAATGCCTAGGTACAAGGTGTTCTTAAAATAAGGACTGTGGGAGCTCTGAGAAAATGTGCCACCAATCAGACAGCGATGAGACCCTGTGGTAGCAGATCTTGTGTTGAGATGACACCAAGATGGAGGGCTGTGCACACAGCTCTAGTTGTGCCTGCCTTTGATTGTTTGTCTTCCCAGCTCAGGGTGCAGGCTAGAGAGGAAAGAGAACCTCTGCAGGCCTTTATCTCCAGTTTCTGAGTTGCCTTTGATAGACTAGAGCCAAGCTATCCCTGCTGAGCACTGTTGAGCTTGCATAGATATGGGCATGATAATTGTTATTATTTTCAGCTATCAAGTTTTAGGGTGATTTGTTGAGGCATCCATAGAAATCTACCTGGGACAGACATTGTCTCCTTTTGTGAACTGGTGTGAAGAAAGCATCTGCTTGCCTGGGTAGTTTGGATGTTTTTAGAGCTAAGAAAGAGAAATTTCAAGCATCCAAGGGCTTAAGATGCTGGGGCTTAAAATGCAAACGCAAATCCATTCAATGACAATGAAAATGCAAGTGAGCAAAAAAATAAGAGAGAGAAAACCAAAGCACTACCACAAAGGTTCGTTTTAAAGGATAAATACTGCTGCTGAGTAATGAATAAAAGAAGAGCAAGACTCCAGTAAGCAGAAAGAAAGGAGCAAGGGTAGACTATGATTAAATTTAAACTGGACCTTGGAGGAGAGGTCAGAGAAGGGGATCAAGGTTCCAACAGTAGGAGATTGGCCAGGGCCTCTGTGGGAAGGAAGGGCACGTTCAGGAGAGTGTGAAGGGTTTAAAAGATGTGCACAGAGTGAGTGAACCAGTAAAGGACACGGAAGATCTCCAGGGCCAGCAATGGAGAGGAGCCATCACCACCCCTAACTCTGAGAAAGAGTGAGTCAAAACCATGCAATAGCTAGAGAAAGACAGGGCTACCTCCAAGTCCTACGTCCGAAGGAAGACAATTATTGCTGTCTGCGTCAAGGGCCAATGAAAGGAAATGCCCTTAATGCTTTTTCCTCATCACCTCCCATATCCTATGAAGACCTTCTACTGATCTATCCTGTGCTTTTTCAATGGGGAGCAAGAGCTTCCATTAGTAGGACAAGATAAAAATCAAACAATAGATCCCACAAAACTCAGTTATTAGAGTTGTTTAAACCTTTCAAAGGACCAAAGTACATGAACACATGTTATATTTATAACATTAAAATTTTATGATTGAGGCCAAGACAGGAGCAAAGATGTCTACAGAGCCTTCTTTGTGTGTGACAGTGAAAAATAATTGAGAAAGATTGGTTGTACCCTAAAAAGCTTGAGGGTAATCCAGACAGCAAAAGAGGACTATACACACAGAAATATTAAAATTCTTCTTGAGCTCTACCCTTTAGATCTCTGTATCTATGCATAAGAACAGATGACAGTTATAATGGGAATTATCTATCCAATGAAAAAAAATAGCAAATGACTTTCACATCACAGAGTCTTGCCGGTATAGAAATGACCTTTGTCACACGTGTTTTAATATTTACAGAAAAGAGTGTATAACAATTTAATGCTATGTATACATAGGTATATTAACCCCTTGCTAACTTGTTAACTGATATTATACAGTGAAAGACAAAACTTGGCAACTGGGCAGAATGAAGACATTTTGAAAGCCTCAAAACCTAGTTGATTTTAGTGCTCTCTCATCCTGGGTTGTACTCTGGAAGGTTTAACCAAAAGTTGGACCACTTGCTGTCTTGGCCATAGTTATAATGGAAAGTCAGTCCAAAGGAAGAGGGTTCTGGTAAATGGAAGGTCATGGAGAAGGTGGGGCCTTGTGAGCTGGTTCTCCATACGTGAGCATCAAGATCAGCTGACTAGGGTATTTTGGGTGATTTTTCTCAACTAGTGACCCACATACCTACAGTACTAAAATTAACCAAAACTCTTGGAAGAAACAGTAGATACCAGGTCCAGGGCACTATTATAATGCATTGAGTGGAATAGGAGTCATGAGTCTCTAATGATATAAATAACTAAGTTAGCAAGCAAGAAAATAACGAAAGTTCTAAGAGTAATGAGAAATTTTCCTAGTTTCCGCATACCTTTCCATAATACACTCATGAATTACAGAGATGAGAGTAGCCACACAGTGGATGAGCCTCTCAAGATACCATCTTAATCAAATAATCAGAATGAACACTCTCCCGATAGGACACATTGAGATCCTATACACCTTATACAGTGATGTGAGGAAAACACAAAATCATTTCCGCAGTAGTCCTGCAAAGATGCATCGCTTGGATCCAGTGGTGAGAAAACACACAAAAAAATCCAAACTGGAAACATTCTGCAACATAACAGACCCACAATCTTCAAGCTCTCAAGAATCCTACAGTCAAATTAGGCAGAGGAATTGTTCTATCGTTATCTAAGGAAGTGTAACAGGAAGATAGAACATTTGGTTTTGGACTGGATCTTTTTGCAATGCAGGGCATTATTTGGAACAGTGGTGAAATTTAAATAGGGTTTTGAAATTAAGTGTTAGTAATGTATCAGGGGTTTTGTTCTGGTTTTGATGGTTTCTATTATGTTCGTGTAGGAGGAAGGCCTATGTTCATAGAACATGCTCAGTGAAATATTTCAAGATGAGGGCAATCAGGCTGGAAGCTTATTCTCAAACAGTTCAAACAAATTTTATTGCATTTGCAAATTTGTTATACGTTTGAGATTGGTGAAAAAAATCACGAAAGAAATGGTACTCAAGAAATGCAGCTGTGTGATATGGTGAGGCCCGGGAACTGGTTCACAAATCCATATTTTCAGCATTCACCACAGTGGCTGCTTAAGACTGAGAGTGACAAGGTCCCCCAAGAGTAGCAGTTTGCAGCTGTTTAACCAGTACTTAGCAAAAGTGCCCCACTTCTGCCCCACATTTCAGAACCAGCCTCCCACCCCTCCACCCTTTTCCTCCCAAACCGTATGTCTACTTTTCTCCTGCCAGCAGCAAAGACTGTTAGAAGTCAGGGGGGAGTTTTTAGGTTGGAGAATTGAGAAATGATTCAAGTGAGTCTGCCAACACTTTCACCCAGGGAAAATACAGTACCCTGGTTTTGTGTGTTTCATTCCTCAGGCAGGGTGATCCCTGGAGGTGAAATCATTTCCTGAGATGGCCTCTGATGGCTGCAGATGACAAGACTTAGGCGAGAACAGGCACGCTTGAGCTAGGTATGAGAAGAGTGTGGCATGCGTCCAGGTAATTTAGTGTAGGTGGACAGTTTTAAGGCTCTCTCTGGTATAGCAGGAAAGCACAACTTTGTTACACTAGGAAATTGAAATTTTGAAATATAATGTCAAAATTCCTAATGTGAAAATCCAATAGTGTTCAAAAAGCAATTCTCTTTAAAGACAAAGCAAAACACAATCATGTTTTGTTAAAAATAAAATTAGTATCTAATATTACAAGCCCTCAAATGTTCTTTTGGCATGGTGCCAGCATTGGAACAAATCACTGTAAAGTTTAAACTCTATAAACCCAAGGAAGGAGTTTTCAATAAAATAAAAGTAAATGCATCTGAATGAGACATTCTTCATCTTTGGTTCTAGAAATCAAAATAAATACTTGGCTAAACACATATTCTGAACGATAGACATCTGTAAGATTCAAAGAGAGATATCTTTAAAGGGGATCCATGGCATATACTCTGATAATTTCCTTTGGTTTTTAAATAGCTTAGTATCATCTTTCATGAGCTCTCTAGACAATTTCTGAGGAGTTTTAAAAGATTTCCCCATATGTGAAAGGAGAGGATTGGCCCACTTGGCTATTAAAAGCTTGCTTCAGGTTTTGAATTAGAGATGTAAATATTTACTGGGCATGAAGGAAACAGCTCATAAAGAGTCAGCTCTTACTAATATGAGAGATACGTGGAATTACAGAATTTGGTATGTAAAAGGGACCTTAGATATTGGCTTCAGGATGAGATCAAACACTTAAGGGATAAAAATACAATTCAGGCGTCCCAATTTCTAGTTCAGGGCTCTTCTTGGTAGCTTTCAACTATTTTCTTCCTGACTGCCTCATTTTTTCTTTCCCTTCCTTTCTTTCTGAGATTGGCAACCACAACGCTGATATTATTCATCTTTTTATGTCTAACTTTTTGTGTTGTTATTTACCAGAATTTTCTTCATTTTATTTGGGCTTAATCAGAAATTTGGCCTCAGGGAGGGCCAGCGAGGCCATCCTAAGTCGAGGTGAGCAAGAAGTACCAAAATAGCCACAAGGGAGGACATGAACTATGAAGATTTCTTTTTCCCACGCTTGTGAACTAAGTATAACCAGAGTATAACTTCCAGATTCTATAGTTGCGGAGAGGATGAAATGACTAATTGTTGCCACTTCTCTGTCTCTCATATGCTATATCCAGTAAGTTAGTGAATTTTGCTGTCCTCCCTCTAGGGTATGTGCAGAATTAGGCCAGCTTTCATTCTTCCCTTTCACTGCTACTTGAGTTGACCCTCCTTTATCTGTTGCTCCAATAAACATCACCCCTCTTCCTCTACCCCACCCATCTATTGTCAACACAAAAACTAGAAAGTTGCTAAGCTATAAGTTAGAACATGTCCTTATTTTGATTTAAATATTTTATTTCTATTGTCTTGAGAGAAGAGGGGCTAGTTTTTATAGCAGCCAATACTACCCAAATCACTGGTCCTCAAAATAGAGCCCCCAGGCCTGGGTATGAACAACACCTGTGAAATTATTAGAAATGCAAATTTGGGGCCGCCACAGCCTTACTGAATCAGAAACTGGGAAGGGAGCCCTGCACAGTGACTCTAACGTGACCTCAGGTGACTGGGAGGCACACTTAGGTGAGGGACCTACACTCTATGGGAAGGGACCACAGTGACCTCCCCCATTCTTTTGCCTGTTGCTCAGTCTGCTGCTGTCACACTGACTTTCTTGACATTCTTGGAATAAGTTAGACCCATCTCTCGTTTGGGCTTTAGCATTCACGGTTTTGGCTTTAGCATTCTCCTGAAAGATTCTTTCCCCAGAGAGCTGCTTCGCAGGCTCCTTAATGTTCTTCAGATCTCTTCTCACTGATCAACATAATAACCAGTGAGGAGTAGGATGCTGAAACCCTCAACCACCTGTCTTCTAATTCTCCTGTGCCCCCTAGTCTGCCCACACACTCATATGCAAATGGGCATTCCCTCTCTCCTCTTCCCTGTTTGGTTTTCTTCAGTGACACTTGAGATCTCTTCTGAAGTTCTCTCATGAAGTTTGAGTCATGATGTTAGGTCTGTGGTCACCTGAAGACTTTTCAGAGACTAGAGGTCTGACTGACTTGTAAATGAGTGCTGGCTGTGAACAGAAGGCCCAAATTACCTATGGTGCTATTATGGTTTAGATTTAAAATGGGTCCTAAAATTCACCAGTTAGGAGATGGGACCTGAAGGAGAGGGAGGTCACTGGGCTGTGACTTGTAAGCGTCTATTCTCATCCCTGGATCCTCCCTTCTTGGTCTCAATACAGTGAACAGTTTTCCTCTGTCGGTTTTTCTGCCATGCTGTTTTGCCTTGGAAGCAGCAGACCATGGACTGAATCCACTGAAAATCCAAATAAACCTGTCTTCCTTTAAATTAGGCATTGGATATTTTGTTCCAGTTTGGAGAGCATGATTAATACAAGTACTATCACTTTCCAAGACTCCAGAGGGCCCCATTACATCCTAAGAAGAAAGAGGCTTGTTCCCAGAATCTCACAGGAATTTATCTCAAGGGACTATGGGGCTGAACAATGAATGCTCCCATAGCAAAGTCTGATCTGATAGATAATACCAAGAGGACACTTTCTCCCTCTAATTGACCAGCTCTGATTTGGTGGTGTTGTAGTTTAGAGGTAGTAGAAGGACGCTAGCGTGAAATTGTGTAAATGTTGGGAACAGCATAGTTTCTTGACTTGAAGGAGTCTTGAGACCAGGAAGGAGAGGCCATTTTGAAGGAAGTACAGGAAAGGAGGGTGGGCAGAATGCACTGAGTGAACCTGAGGGAGAAAGAACAGAAAAATCTAGCAAGATGAGATTGAGCCAATGCATTACCAATCTTAATTACCTGCAAAATATTTTATTCATATTAAAAGGAATTTCAAAGATTGATAATGAAGTTAAAGGAGTTTTTGGCGGGGGAGGCTTTCCTTCTTCAGATTCAACACATTTTTCTGACTGGATCTTCTGGCCAGGAAACGTACCAAGTGATTCTTCTATAGCATCTTGTTTAACTATCCCCATATTCCCATAAAGCAGGGTTTCCTCTTCCATGTAATATATAAAATAGATATGTCTTAGATTAGAAAAACTGACCAAATAAGAAGTAGAGCTTAGACAATGGGAACCTCTACCCATACTCTTATGGAATAGTTTTTGTTTTTTTTTGGAATAGTTTTTGAATGGGAAGGTTCATATATGTTATCACTAACCTGGCACAACTTTAAGAATGAAAGGGAATGTTGCTAACAAGTGAGAATGAGAAAGGCACAAACTGGAATTGTTCTTGGTCAAATGGGCCCTGTAGTTACTTTGCCCAAGTAGATTCAAATCTTTGCACTATGGAAAATGCCACAATACTCACAGTCTCTAAGTCCCATTTAAGATTCTCAAACTAATTCTGCAATGGGCCCTGTGATCATGCCCACAACTCTGTTTATAGGGTAAATATGGACAGAAAACCCAATTAGCAATAGGTTGTTGGATTCTTCTACTAATTTGTGACATAGAATAACTCAGAATGGCCGTAAACCAAGTAGAATAAAGAGTATAATTAAAGCAAGGCATTTAATTCATTCTGATTCTTGTCATGGAAATGTACATTCTTGGTATTTTAAGATCTAGAAGATAAAACAAAGGTTTTCTTCATAAGAAAGCTGCTTTTTCCTCATTACTTTTTTTTTTTCTTAAAAAAATGGTCAATCACTAAGCCTGTCTGAGTGATGGCAAAGTCAAAATCATGACTGCCTGATTTTACCCTTCACTGCACTTGTCAAAAAAATTAAATTAAAGATCATGCTTATGAATATAATGCATGAACTGCTGCATGGCATTCTGAAAGATAGAGTGTCCCTTCTGTCCAGCCACTCACAAAACAGCATGTCACACGATATTTTAATATGCAGAGGAAGCAATAGAGCAAAGAGGCAATTCTGACTCTCAGGAAATATGAGGTGCATTCCAAAAAATGGTTCACATATTCGGAAAAATATATCTTAGTAAAAAAGTTATAACTTTAATAGTAACATTAGAGCCTTCAAACTAATAGAGTGCTTTCTACTTTTGAAAATGTTTACCTATATAATTCACCAGATCAGAGATCATTAATATTTTAAAGTGTAGTATGGGGTTCTTTGATTTAGTATTGCAAGGGTTTGGGATTATAAAGAATGATAATTCTGTGTATAATTGTTAAATACTCTATGCAAAGGCAATTTGTAGAGTAAGAGTCAAGATTCTAGTGCTTTCTGTAAAAATCTGATGGGAACGTGACATTCATTATCAAAAGCCATTGAAGGTTTTGGGGACCTGTGTACGGAGAAAATGATTGTTGCAAACATGCTACTAAACTTTTCAGGGTAAAGACTACTTAGTTTATTTAATGAAAGTATGTTTTTATAAATATATAAGGTTTCATTGCATAGATATTCAGTGTGTGTTAGTTTAGAAAATGTTAAAATTATACAAAACCTGACAGACATATTGCAATTTTCCAATGTCATTTTAAGGTTAATTTAATGTTTATATTTCCCAACTATGTGTTATATATATGTATCCACACATAGGGGTATGTATATATCCATGTGCACATGCTAGATCAAACAATTATCTATCTTATCTGTCTATCTATCTATCTATCTATCTATCTATCAATCTATTTATCTATCTATCTATATCTGAGTCTTAAATCCATGATTGAGTTGGTGCTTTTATAAAGAAAATCCTTGGAAACTAGAAATGGTGAAAACTCTGCACTGAGTTGTAAGAAGGCACTGAATGCAGGATTGGCAATCATGGATGGTCTGGTCCAGATAAATTCTTATATGTGAGCATAAATCTGAGTCACCCAGAAGATTGTTAATAATACAGACTACTAGGCCCCACTAATTACTAATTCAGTTTTTTTGAGACTGGATCACAGAAATTTTTCTCTAACAAATTTCCAGATGATATTGATGATGCATATTGGAAATTTTTCTTTGAGAATCTATGTTGAATGAACCCCTTATAATAGGACTATAGGGCCCCATACTTGGATCATGGAGACAGTGAGACTTGCCTATGTCAGTACACATCCTTCAACATGGGGTTAAGGACTATTAGCATCGAAGGTATTTTGTCTCAGTGATGAGAAAGGTAAGTAAAACACTAGGCTTTTACCAAACAATTCTGTCTGTGGCATGCTGGGTCATAGGTACCACTACGTTCATACCAGATGAGAGTAGATCAGTGGTCTGAAATTACTAAGTTCATTAGTAGCATGATATTGCAATGTGTTGGAGTATAAAATTATAATCAAAATAATAAAAAGAAAACTACGCCAAAAACATCACCATAGGACAAACAAAAACATCTACAAATTGTTATATCTCTAATTTTGATGTTCAGTACTTAGCCAGATATTTACCAAAGCAGTAATGCTTTACTTAAGGCTATGATGCTGGCAATATTTCATGTTTTAAAAAATGAGTTCCAATTTCCAGAAAAGAGAAAGTGAAAAGGAATAGAGAAGCTTTGTCATTTCTAGAAGAAATAAAAGGAGAAACTGTGTGACTTTAATAAACTACTTCTATCTGGGCAAGTTAAAGAGCCATTTGAAGCTGTACTGATCAAAATTTTGCAGAACAAGAAAAGTTGGACATATGGTCTCCAAGTTCTTCTGGATTTACATATTTTTATTATGATTACATGTGCTGGAAAATCTAGGTGAGTTTGTTCTCTAGGACCCTTTTGAGGATGTGTGTTGCAAAATAAACTGAAACAATGAATAGTCCCTTGTGAGAAGTAAGATAGAACGCTGAAGAGACACGTTAGATGAGGACAAACGACAGGGTATTGAGTTGAGGGATCCATAATAAGCTTCTTTTGCTTAAAAAATGAGAGAGATAAGCAAGCTAGAGAAGCAGATAGATGTAAAATAGGAGGGAGACCTGGACAGGTTGGAGCCGTCTTACAATGTCCACTTCTCCCCAGGGACTTGTACTCCATCTGCATACCCAGTAGGGAAGAATGACTGTAACTCTATGTATTATGACAGGAAATGAAAGGTTGGAAGAGTACAGTGCATGAATTCAGGTACATAGGTTATTTTGTCAAAATAAAAACACCAATAAGTAATAAGCACCCTGTCGTGAACCATCTGGCGCAACCTGTCAGACTGTGCCCCTTTTTCACTCCTTCCCGAGTAATTTCTACTATTTTATTTGTCTTTGAGGCCATCTTAAGAACAAAAGCACAATTCTTATGTTTCCAGAGAGGGACTAAATGCTTACATCTCACCATGACACCACTGTCAGAACATCTTGATGACAAACCCGCAGTTCTCACATTTCCGTGTTAGACTTCCTGACTCACAGATCACATACGTGGAGGAGGAGAAGCTGTACTACTGAGTCATACTAGGATTGGAGGATAATGTTCCTAAACAAAGCAACTGATTTAGGAAGTAAAGGAACGGGCCGTATATTGCAAGGAGTAACTTGGAAGAATTCCCTGCTTAATTAAAGGTGACAGAACTGTGACAGTTTATTACTGACTTCTGAGGCTCAGTAGCGACCAAGACTCAGACTCTGGAAAACAACCTTCCACACAGGCCACGCACTGCATGGGACCCACTCAGCAAGGTGGTGCCTTTCTAGAGAAAAGCAGTTGCTGCTTCGCCCTTGACTCATTTCCTAAATATGGTCTTCACAAATCACCCCGGAAGGGCCCTAGTGACAGGGAGATGGACATCCTGGCTACTGTTTCCTTCAGACACTAACTGAGCCCACCATCTTGGGTTGGGTCAGCTACTGGCCTCCTTGTGCTTATAAATGTTCTTTTCTGAGCAGGTCCCAACTTTTAAGTGCCTTCAAAACATTGTGACTATGCTGTTACAGTTTAGTACCGAGGTGTCCTTGAAAAGTCTCATGCATTCAGAGGTGGGGCTTTTGCAAGGTGATATGATCACTGGGACACTGAGCTCACCCGTGGATTCATTTGCTGTTGAGTTTGCAGTCGAGTGGGCTGCCGGGGTGGAAGCAGTCACTATGGTGAGGTGGGGGGTGAGCGGGAAGGGTCTGTCTTGTCCCTGGCTCCCCCTTCTCTGTCTGCTTCCTGGCTACCCTGGGCTGTGTAGCTTTTCTTTGTTGTTCCTGCCCAGAAGCCAACCAACCATAGGCTGAATCTTTTGAAATGTGAGCCAGAACAAACCTAAAGGTGACTAACCCAAGGGTCTGCCCTAACACAGTCCCGGTCAGGATATAATGCTCGTCACTCACAGAATGCCAGATCTCTGCTTGGCACCGTAGACATTCTATTCTCGAGTATTAGCAGGAAACATTCACCTGGCTTGGAAGGGGGGGAACATGCGCTGCTCGGTCTGGAGCATGTCTCCGCCCTCCCCACCTACAGCACAGACATGGCCTGGTCTGCTGTTCCTGTCGTGAGCTTCCTGGGCTGCTGTCATCCAGGCAGCTGAGGACATCTGGACTTGTTCAAGAAGGAACAGAGCTCAAGAATTTTATTCAGCAAGGGCCCAGAGTGAGCAGATGCTGCAGTTTAATTGCATTAAGAATAAAGCTAATGTTTTAATTCTACCTTCTTACTGCCTTATCTTCTCTTGGCAGTTCTGATCCAGACGAGGGCAGCAGTAGTATCTTTATGGACCCTTTGGACCCCCCCACACTCGCATAGACTGTTTACAGTCACAGGAGCACAGGTATCTTTCCAAAGAAGAAGCTCCTGCTTTGACTGAGGTTAGCTGATAGCACTGAGAGTTATATCTTGGGGGTTCATGACAGCGCTGCGTTCATACAACGCTACCTTCTCCCCGTGCAGCTTGAAGGGGGCAACCAAGCAAGGGCCTAGAGCCCAGCTACTTGTGCTCACTGCGGGGCTCCCTCTGTGGCCAGTCAGATGTGCTGAAGGCACCGAGCCTCCCCAAACTTTCTGTAACTGCTGCGGATTGAGGCTCCTCCTAGTTAATACTCTTTCTTTGCTTCTTCACCAATTCCAGACATTGGAATTGGGAAGTAAAGGAACGGGCCATATACTGCAAGGAGTAACTTGGAGGAATTCCCTGCTTCTCCTTTCCCTCTGTCCCTCACGGGCACCCCATCCAATGAACATTTTCCACTCCTACCTCCATGGTGGCATAATCTTCTGTCAAGACCCAAACCGGCAGCCTCAGTATCATTATACTCTTCGTTTCACAGAGGAAGAGATACAGATCCACACAAGAAAGTAGAGCATACAGATATGCTCACTTTTGGAAGTTGATGCGTATGCTTGGGATTGATACCCATATGCTAGGGAAAAATATCCCTCCTACATTTTAAAAGCAAATGTGAATAACTTATTTGAATGACAACATCATTTCTTCATAACAGTGAACCCAGTTAGACCTGTCTAAGAATACACAGATAACTCGGCTTCTAGGAAATGAAAGAGCACAATAAAACCAGGAAACACCTCCAGCACCCACTGTTGAGATTTCGTTCTGAAAAGACTGCTATCTGTGAGATAAACAAATTATGCCAACAAACATAGCTACCACACTGGCCACCATGTATATCTCTTGACCTCCACTTTCATGTGGTTTCAAAACATAAGGCTTTTGAGCTGGGGGTGGTGGTTCACTCCTGTGATCACAGCACTAGGAAGGCTGAGGCAGGAGGATTGCTGTGAGTTCAAGACCAGCTTGGGCTACAAATTGAGCTCAAGGCCAGCCTGAACTGCATAGGGAGGCCCTGTCTCAAAAAGACTATAAACACACACACACACACACACACACACACACACACATATATGTCTTTTAAGTTCTCACTTTGCAGAGATGGAAAATAAACTGAGAAAAGAGATTTTTTTAAATTCATGTTTTACCTAGCAACAACCACCACAACAACAATCCCAAATCTGATTTTTCATCCTCATACACACAGGATAGTAAACATATCATGCAAGGACAGCAGAGTTTCCCTGTGATTTTTGAGCCCCTAGGAATGTCTGAACATGAAAGTATACACAAAATTTAAAAACTAAATGATGTTCTTCTCATGGCATCATTTTCTAAAGGAAAGATGGAACTTACCTTCACTAGAGTCTTTTGAACATTCTGGCTTCTTTGCTTTGCTCTTCTTGTGGGGTGAAGAGAGACCTTTAGGCTCTAGCCCTTCTGGAAGTAGAAAGATTGAATATACTCTCATTTAAATATTTACTAGTGTAGTTCAAAATTGTGTTGAAGTTTAAAGATTTTTTTTCTTAGTAAACCCCCCCCCCACACACACACACTGAACCATGGTTGCAGCTTCATCTGTCATCATGGCTGAGCTAGATTTTGGCAAAGACCTGTGATTCTCCAACCGACATACATTTAAACTTAAGGCATGAGCTAAAACATTTTTTTGTAGATATCATTAATGACTCGCAAAAATGTTAGATCATACACAAGCATTTTAAAAATTCTCTAAAAGGGCCCCCCATATTATTTCATTTTCTCTAAGAGAGCATGACTTAAAACTTTATGGGTTAATCAAAATTATCCTGCATCTATTTAATAGGTTTCTGTAGCAATGCAGATCTTAAACACCTTCCATGGGCCCCCAGTTAAACTGTAGTGCTCCCCATTTTCCCCTGTGCTTCTCTAAGTCTGTCATGGTACTAAGTTGAACCCTGCATAGTCTTAGGAAAATTTTCCTAAATTCATCCTGTTTGGAGGTAGCACATCTTGTTAGACATCAGTTGATATTTCCAGCCCTAATCTTTCCACTGAGTACAAGTTCAATTGCCTGCACAGTGTCTTGTTTTGGATTTGCAGTTGGATGTTTTCTTGTGCCCCTGCAAATGGCTCCTCTGCCCTTCAACATCCCCTTCTGTCTGTGCTCTGGGAGACCAGATGCTCTAGACTGCACAAGTAAACTCCCTGGTTCTCTGGTTCCCTACTAGGTCCAGTCAATGGGAGGCCAAGGGTTTTGACTTCCTAGAATCCTTGAGTCTTAGCAGGCTGCTGTTTCCCTCAGTCCAAAGTCACAAGCTCTACCAGTTAAACATTCTCTGCCTGGCCTTTCTAGCCCTAATGGCATCTTTTCACTTAACACCCACCAAGTATTTAACACAATGCCAGCTAGAGCAGTATCCCTGGGGTCTGCACACCTCTACACTATGCCACACCTCAAGCAGTGGAATGATATACTGTCCACCTGGGAATTCACACCAAAACTGAGATGCTGTCCTCAATATTCCTCCTCAGTTACTTTCCCACACCAGACAATCCCATGAAGTTGGCTCTACTAGATGCCCCACACTCATTTCCTGTGCTCAGCCTTTATGACCTCGTGGCTGCCCAAACCAGCAGCATCTCTTTCCTGGCTTACAATAATAGCCTAAATTATAACCTCCAATCTCCCCGCTGTCTCTTCTCCACACAGCAGCAAGTATGACCTTTCAAAACATTAATCAGATCATGCCGCTCACCTCTTTAAGAATCATTACTTAGCATAAGAGCCTAATGCACTTGCACATCCTGGCACAACACGTCACTGGGCCCCACCTGTGGCTCTGCCCTCATCTTGCACTTGCTGTTTGGCTTTGGATTGATTAGCTTCCTTTGTGTCCCTCAGTCACAGCTAGGCTAGTTCCTGCCTCAGGGTCTTCACACTCTCTGTTGTATGCCCCACTCTCCAACACACATATTCATGCATCCCTCCTTCGCACCCTTTGACTCTCAGATCAAATCCAAGTGTGAGGAAAGACCTTCCTTGATTGCCTAACTGGAAGGAACCCCACAAAGGAAGTTTTTCTCAAATTCATCACCTGTATCTGAGTTATCTTGCTTTTCTGCTTATTTTCTTCTTGTATCCCCCCATACCAAGAAGGTTAAATTGCATGAAAAAAGAAAAAAAGGCATTTGTCTTTTCCAATTCCTCTTGTATCCTTGCTGCCTGGCACAACCGTGGGAATTCGTTTTAAATTCAGTTTTGTTTGCTTTGCCCAGGCTTTTAAGGCCAAGATAAAACAGGGCCCAGTCTTAACTTTGCCTCTCTTAGCAGCTACTGTCTCAGGCCAGGATTCTGAAATTATGCTGTAGAGTTATGGTGACTCATTTCAGTTTTACCATTTATTAAAAAAAGAGCAGAACAACAACAAAAAAAACTCCCCATGTTTGATAGATGTGCTATTAAAACTGCTGGCATTGTAGACTGCGAAGGTTTTTGGGCACTGGGCTAGGTTTCCGTGGCTGCAAGTCAGTCACATCTCAAGTTATTACCATAGCCAGGGTGAAAACTTTTGCCAATGACTACATTAGCAACCCCCCCAACTTCTGTCACCAGGTGTGAGATGTATGTTGACCCTTGGAGTGGGTTCAGCAAAAACAGAAATGAGATACGTGGAACAGCTCACTGAGCACAAATACTGGGCTCAAAGAGATTCATAAAATGGGCAAGGCGACGTTTGCAGGCTCCAGGGAGAAGGCTCTAATTCTTCTGTGCCCCTGAAAGGTGACATCTGCAAATGGCACCAAGAAGAGAGTTTCCAGGGCTGGAAATCCAACTTCCAACCAGCAGGTCTTGAAACAGATGTTTTGTGCATTTAGTTCCTAATTCTTGATTTCACAACTGAATAGTAATTCTTAGGGAATGAGTGAGATTTAAAATGAAAAGTGCTCTGCCACATTTTAAGATATTTTAACAACCCTAAAGTACTAAAATTTCATCTTTGCAGAAGTTTTAGGTGTTCACTGGGTCATTGGGGGTGGGGAGGCATACTAATTGTGATGTCATCTGTGATGTGAGCATTGTATTATTTTCGATGCCCAGCCTGGGTATTCGAATGAAAGCCACTCAGAGATTTGGCCTCTGTGCCCAGGTGTCCACTTGTGGCCAGGCAGGGACAGCTCTCCCATTTGACCTTCAGGAGCTCATAGATGTTGTTTCTGCTTTTTCTCCAAGCTGACCATACTTCCCTTTGACAGTGGAATGAATTTTCTAGGTTGCCTTTGTTTCTGGCAGAGTGGAGACCTGGAGTATTGCCACAAGCATGGTGTTGCCCCCTGAGGAACTCAGCTGTGTACCCAGCACAATGTCTTAGCTGCCAATAGGTAGTTGCTGATTTTCTGTCCCTGCTGGCTCAGCCTGGGGCTGATATCAAGGCTGCCTAGCCATTGGGATGAAAGTGCATGGGGAAACATTTACTGCGCCAGGATGAAAGGACTTAGAAGGAATTCTAAGCATCGAAACCAGCCTGTTTCTTTTACCTCCCATGGGTGCAATGCGTCATCATGAGCTTGACCTGGTCTGACACCATCTGAGGTGTCCCTCCCTCTTTACTGTAAGAGTCTGGAGACAGATACGAGAAAATTATGAACATGAGCCCAGGGGTCAGGCAAACCTGGCTTCAAATTCTGGCTGTGCTATTTAAGGAAGAACTCCTCCTGCTTAAGCCTTGATAAGAGCATAGAATTGTCACACATGGGAAATGAATCCATGTGTGCCAGTGGATTGTACAGAGTACATGCTTGGTTAAAATCTGGCTTAGCGAAAGTGTGCCGATGCTGACCTCAGCTGGTTCATTTCCATTCACTGAGCCATCTCTCCCCAACTCTCACATTCATTGGTCGCATTTTGGTGGTCCGAGAAAAACCACTGTAGCTGTGTTTACATCATGAAGATTTGCAAACTTTCCATATGAGAGACACCTCTACTCAGAGTCATTTTCCATCAGCCACTGGTTTTAGCTATTTGTTATTTGCTACCATTCATCAGCATTTCTTGGCAGATTGACTCACTTGAGCAGCCCTTCAGCAGAGTGGATTGCAATCTTAAAAATACCTCCAGCACTCTTATTTACCTGCAAAGAGGTGATGCACAAGGGAGGGAAATGGGCAGAGGTTAATGGTCTTGGGAAGCTGGCTTAGACTCATCCAGAGATTTTTAAGAAGCCAGCCTGCACACATGTGTGGCAGAGCCAGTTGTTTTGCTTTGGAACTACCCAGCACAAATGCACAAATTCCCCATGATTTCAGCTCTCAGATACAGGGAAATGGAGAGTAGCTCCCCGAGCCCACTCTGCCTGAGTGGCTTAGTATCTTGGGGACACTGAGTGTGACTTGGATAGCTGTGCCCAGCTGCTAGACAAAACTCTCAGGAAATCTGGGGTGAGTAAAGTGAGAAGCAATGATCTTATGAATGCTCCCAAACCTTAAATGCTGACTCCAACCTTGTGAATTCTGCGTTAGCATTAATAATTTCTTTAAAATAGCTCAGTGGTTTGAATAACTACTTAAATATCATTCAAAAATCAATTCCCTTTGCACAGGAATGTGTACTTATGACATATAGGCAAATGACCCATGGCAAGAAGAGGTTCTTATCCTGTGTGTGAGTGATTAGCACCCCTATGATAGAAAGACACTACAAGACACTTTGTGTGAGCAGGAGAAATGGAAATAGCAAAGATTAACATTAAATTCATGCATTCTAATCCAATGAGAGTGACCATTTAAGGTCTTTTATCAACTTCAAAGTTCTTTTCAACACTAAGACATTCTATATGCATGTAGGAATTGAAATTTTCATAGAAAATTAGCCTTCTCACAAAAAGCAAGCAGAGGTCTTGTCTCATGTTGGATTCTTTTAGATGCAGATGCTGAGACAAAGCTTGAACGTGAGCAGTTCATTTCAGAGATTATCGCAGGAAGCATCAGAAAAGGGAGGAGGGAAGTGAGATAAGAAAAGGAAGGCAGCCAGCACTGGGGTGTAAAGAGCAAGTCTCACTGGGAATCCAGGGCTCACTTCCACTGGAGAGCTCAGGTGATGGTATAAAATCATGGTGTCCAATACCACAGCCACTAGCCATAAATTACTGATGAGTACTTGAAATGGGAGTAGTCTTGTTTCAGATGTGAATGGAAAATGCCAGTGTAAGAGGCCTAGTATTAAATAATCTGATTAAAATAATTTCTATATATTATACATTAAAATTATAGTTTGGATTATAGCAATATAAAAATACTATAAAATTAATTTCACTTGCTTCTTAATGTGACTACTACAAAGACTAGAATTACACAGACAGCTCATGTTTCACATCCTCAGTTATATATTTGAGGCTCAGATCACATTTCCATGTACAGTATTGGAATAGAACATGCCTCAGGTTTGTCCTACAGGGCTGTTGATCACCCAGCTCTTGTCTACCACTGATATCAGGGCTGCTTCAGGTAAATTATCTCCCTGGTACTCTGAGTTTGCTTTCATGGCTGGAGACAAGCACTCAGCACAGGTGTGAGAACTTTCCTTAGAAAGTTGCTATCATGGAAGTGGCTGCCCAAGGGTCATTGGTAAGGCACCAACAGCTGCTGCTGGTGTCCCTCTTCTATCTCCTTCATCCTGCTTCTCACTTGTTAGACATCCATCTACTTCTCATGCTCTCTGAGTCTGCTGCCTTTGGGGGGACCAAAAGAACCTTGCAAATCAGACATGTCTAGACTAGAGAAAAGGAAATACAAGAATACAAGCTCTAATCATTGTTAGAGTGAACTTTTATAAAGAAAAAGAACTGATGTTATTTTTTTCATGAAGATAGTGGGTGGTGAGAGAAGGGAGAGAAATTTAATTTAACAAGGAGCAGTCCTCTTTTTACCAACCCATACCAAGTGTGATCCACCATGTCAGAATTTAAAGAGCTCCCTGTTTGCAGAGTTGCTTTGACTCAGATTGTCACTGGTTTGCGGCGAGGTTTTGGAACTCAGTGAGAGGTACAAAAAAGAACCTTTAAAATAGCTATTTTAATTTTGAAATCAATCGCTTTTTAATGGTTGCAGCAGTGTATTTGTTGAAATGGGGAATATGAGGGTCTGAAACTATACAATTAAGTTCTATATCCTTCCAACATTTGTTAGGATGAGAGAGAAAAGAAGCAATAATTTCTTGAATCTTCACTGTGCGTCAAGCACTGTGACATTTTTTTTTTAAAAAATAAAAGTACAAAAACCTATTAACAAAGAGACACCAATTAGCATAAAAATAGTACAATCACAGCTGATCTATAGACAAGGTGACATAGTCTCAACAGTCGTTATTGCTTTATCCATTGATATCTTTGAAGTGTAAATATATGAACCCATATACAGACATGCAAAATTGGTCAGACCATTAATCCTCTCAACAACATAAAAACACAAAAACCAAACATCCAAAGACAGAAAGCAAAACAGGCAAACAACAACAAAACAAAAACAAAAACAAAAAAGAAAAACAATAGTTGCTGCTTTGCATATTGATATCTTCGAAGTGTGTGTTCAGGATAATACAGACATACAATATTGATCAAATAACCCATCATCAATTATTCCTTAGCAATAAGTGATATAATACAATAGTAGAACCATGTTAGCCCCCCTGCATATATGTATATTCATATATACATACATACATTTCTGTCTCTTTCTTTTCTCCTTTCCCTCGTCCCATCTGTTCTTTGTTTTTGAACAGATTTCCTTTATGTCTCTTAGTTTATATTCCCACGCTCGGGTTCTTACACCAGTGACACAATGCGTTGCCTGCACATGTATCGCTGATTTACTTCACTTATGAGTATGGACTCCAGTTTTGACCACTTGCCTACAAAGTTCCCAAAGTTGTCTTTCTTTATAGCTGAATAATATTCCATTATATAAAAATGTCACAATTTTTTAATCCAGTCTTCTGTGGTTGGACACTTGGGTTGCTTCCACATTTTAGCTATTACAAATTGTGCTGCTATAAATATGGGTGAACATATATCAGAGTGATATGATGTTTTTAGATCTTCTGGGAAAATACCCAGAAGAGGAATAGCTGGTTTGAATAGAACCTCTAGACCTAGTTTGCTGAAAATCTCCACACGGCTCTCTACGGTGGTTGCACCAGTCTGCATTCCCACCAGCAGTGTAATAGAGTCCCTTTTTCTCCACAGCCTCGCCAGCATCTGTTATTGGATGACTTTTTCATACTGGCCAGTCTTACTGGGGTGAGATGAAATCTCGATGTTGTTTTTATTTGCATTTCTCGAATGACTAAGGATGTGGAACATTTTCTCATATATTTATTTGCCAT
>PVLD010018307.1:0-39364 GCA_004027595.1 Dinomys branickii | reverse complement strand
GAGAGGATCAACTGTCTGACTAAATTTGCATGTCTGTATATGGGTCCATACATCTACAATTCGAAGATATCAATGGATAAAGCAACAACTACTGTTGAGACCATATCACCTTGTCTATAGATTAGTTGTGATTGTGCTATTTTCTATGATAATGGGTGTCTGTTTGTCAATATGTTTTTGTACTTTTATGTTTCTAAAATAAAAATAAAAAAAATAAATAAATAAAATAAAATAAGATTCTGATCCCATTGTCCATTTCATAGCTAAGACTCTGTAATTCTATTTTTGCATTAATGGCATCATTGTCCATACAATAGCTAGCATTTACAGAACACCTGCTATACACCAGTGACCAACCTCAGTGACCTCTACCATAGCAACTGTCACTCACTAAATACCACAATCCCCATCCCTGGGCATGTTACAGATCCTCCCACTGGATCCTCACAGCCATCTTCTGGGTGGGTGCCACAGTCACCTCACCATAAGGATGAGCTAACCAGGTACACCTGATGAGATGACTTCAATCCCTAAGATTAGTGCATACAGGGCTTCTCTAAGAACGAAGCTGGGGTAGGAAAACCAAGAATTTTTTTCTCTCTTTACTACAAGTCTCACATCAAATACCAAAGAACAATCATCCATTATTAACAGAGGAGCAAAGAAAGATCCTTTGCATGGCAGAGGCAAGTAAGAGCTCCTGAAATCTGGGGATCGAATCAGACATTAGAAAACCCAGGACTCTGTGTTTCACCAAGCAGGAGCAGTTCTGACCTCACTTGGAAAATTTAGTTTAATTTTTAAGGCACAAAATACCAATAAAGCTCAAATCCAGTTCTACTACAGTCTAGATTGATTCGCCCTACTCCTCTACCACGCACACACAGACCCACACTCACACACACTAATGACTTTGTAAAAGAAGAAGCATGTTCATCACTGGGCGTACAAACCTCTCATACCCATCTCTACTGCTCTTTTGCACATAATGTTGAGCATTCACTTTTTGTAAATTACACGAAGTCCGAAATGTCAAGCTATAAGATAGCACACCAACCAAGAGATAAAAGAGTCCACAGAATCAGAGGCCAAAAATGCTATTTTCAAACTTTAAATTAACTAGGACCAATACATTAAGTAATCTAGTGTAAAAGATGCATGGTATGTGTAAATCAATGGCAAATTTCAACAAGACCAAAAATGCTTTTTTGAAAGGGGCAAAAATAGAGAATTCTTTCAGTAGACTAGACATAGAGGAAATAAAAGAAAGAAACTTGAGAATAAGTGAGAAAAAAATATACAAACTAAAATACAAGGAAGAAAATGTTAGAAAGAAGAAATATTTAAGATCTGAGGGACACTATTAAGAAGTCTATAAGAAATAGGTAATCATAGTATCTGAAGAGGGAGAGAAAAGATCAGGACAAAGAAATATTTGAAAAGATAATGGCCAAGAATTTTCCAATATTAATACTGTAAAAGATAAAAGGCCACAGAAGTCCAAACTCCAAATAGAATAACACAAAGAAAATCTTTGTTAAAAGAGTAGTTTAAAATGGTAAAATCTTTCTCTCTCTCTCTCTCTCCCCTGCTCTCATTCTGTGTCTCATGTGCACGTACATTTGTTTTAAAACATATATTTGTAATATTTATAAACATGTAGGAAAGTTTTTAAAGACCTACATATTGTTGAGGCTACAGCCAAAAGTGACCTTTAGTTTGTGGCTAAATACTATTTCAGAGTCTCTCTGGACACTAGAATAAGGAACTCAGTAACTCAGAATCCCCTACTCTTCATCAGACCTCTTGTTTCACTCTTAACACATCTCACCTTGTTCAGTGACCACAAATCAGTTTCATTCATTCTACAAACATTTATCTGTGCCCACATTTGTTGCCAGGCAAGGCATCTCAGAGAAACTAACAGAAACCTGAAGGCTAAAGCCAAGGTGGCAGTGGCATAACGAGGGCCCATTTTTGGGCCCAGGAGTCTACAGTTCCCAGTGTCTTCCAGAGGAAAGGGGCCTGGCGAGCTCTAGGAACCAACAGGGGAGTGCGGCAGGCCAGAGCACAAACAATGAAAGGCAAGGCCTGGCCACACAGAGGGTCACGGGGCCTTGTGGAGCACAGCAAGGTCTTAGGAAGGAACAGGAAGTCAATTTCTCTGGACCCCTTAGGCTTCGTCTGCTTCTCTGGGATAATTCTAACACCTTCCAAGCTTTATGCCCTCCAGAGCGCTTCCATATTCCTTAGGTATCTGAGAACTGCTAAACCAGATGGCTGATTTGAAGAGATCTAGAGGCCTAGCCGCTTTCTCCACTGTCTAACTCCACTGCTTCACTGCTGACGTCTAAGCACCTGTGAGAAGAATAACTAAGGAGCCTTCCAATTTTGAATGAACCAACTACTCTGCTTTTTAGAGCCCTGGGTGAAGGGGACTTTACAACCCTGTGCATAATGTTTTCTGCTGCCTACCATCCACACACCCGACCAAAGTTATACAGCTAGTGCGCCTTGTATCAAATGCTTCCCAGAAATGGTGTAATAAAAGGTCACCTTTACGTCCCCTTTCCCCATCTTTATCATATTGGGACTGTGAAGCCTATCAGGCAAAGACGTGCAAGCAGCTGATGTTGGAGGCAGATACACATCTTAGAAGGATGTTATTACTGTAAACCATAATATTTATGTTAATCTTGAGGGAGCAACTGCAGGAAAGAGTTACCAACTCTAGTGCTGAGCAAAAAAAGAGAAGAGGTTGAAATTTTTACTTAGAAACCTACAGGAAGGGGCCTATGGTTGACGCTCACAACTGACTTCTACGTTCTACAATTCTCTTTATGATCCTTAGCCAGGATCTCTGTTGGCTTGATATCTTGGTCTCATTCAAGCCACTATAGCAAAATATCTTAGACTGGGTAATTTACATGTAATGGAAATTTATTTTTCACAGTTCTAGAGACTGGGAAGTCCAAGACTAAGACACTGACAGATTCAGTGTCAGGTGAGAGTTTACTCCCTGATGAAGGCACCTTCTTGCTGTGTCCTCACATGGTAGAAAACAAGGCAGCTCTGGGGCCTTTCGTAAGGGCACTAATCCTATTCATGAGGCCCCAGCCTCATGACCTAATTACCCCTCAAAGGCCCACTTTCATTTCCCTGATCACCAATAATTCATGTTTGGAAATTTATATGTATATATAAGCATAGCTGGAATAGGTGTATTGCTGATATCTGCGGTTTACTGAAAGGAAGAGTCAATGCTTAAAATTTTCTTTTTTCTTGGCCAATTTTTCACACTTGAATCTGGCAATCAAAACAACTGATCTGAAAACAACAATATGCAGTATAAGAACCATAGTTGACCTCCCACCATCTTGTACAGTGAAACTCTGCATCATTTCCAGTGTTGTTATTTTTTATTACTTGCTACTGTCTTTGATTGTTTGATCAATCTCACATTTATGCCTGGTGGACTGAGCAACTTCTTGGAACATAACAGTATGTAATGTAGCAAACATTGTTAATTCCTATCATTTTGTTTTGAGATCATGTATTGTTTTTGCTGTTTTTATGTTGTTTTGATTTTGCCTTCATTGTTGTTTTGTTAGTTTTTTTAATTTTCAAAATAAAAAATAATAATTCATATTTGTAGTTAAAAGAATCCATTTCACATGAGGGAAAGTACAAATACATATCTCTTACATCAATCAGAAAAATATTTAAGATGCTTTTTTCACACTTACATCCTACTGTTTATAAACTGGAATCTTTCCTATGAAAAGGAAAATACATTTATTATAAAATGAAGCAAATATTGTTTGTAAGATCAATATTTCCTATAAAGAGGAGATAAACTGTTTGGATAACTCACATTTAGTGAATATTTGTGGAACTTCTTTAAGACTCATGCATTTGAAGAACTGGGGAAAATTTTTGACTGACCCATTAAAAGCAATACACATACTCTGCAGTCATAGATAAAGTAGTTCATAGCTAAGAATTAGATTCTGTTATGGTTTGTCTAAATGTCCCCCCAAAGCCTCATGCAGTCAGGGGTTAGGCTTCTCGAGTTTGTGATTAATTCATGGTCCAGTGCTGGGATTATGGCTGTGAGAGCTACACCCACCTGGGGGCGGGGAGCCTGCATGCAATATAAGGGAGGGAAAGAGGCTGCTTTCTGCCGCTCCTCCCTTTTGCTCTTGGGGCTTTTGCTGTTTTCTGCCACCATGAACTGTTGCCCTCTGCGTTGTGCCACTCTGCCTTGGAGCAAGGCGAGAATGGACTGAAACCTCCACAGAGTGTGAGCTAAACAAACCCTTCCTTCCTTAATTTTGGGCATCAGGTATTTTGTCTCAACAATGAGAGAAAAATAACCAAGACAGAAGTCTTAATTAGTAATCCCCTAGAATAGTGGATGATATGACACATTTCTGAATTATATTTATAGTAGGTAGTATAGAACAATGGGAGGATGAAGATTTGGTAGCAGAAAGGTCTGGGTATCAGGGCTGCCTCTGCCATTTCTTTATAACCTTGAGTCACAGTTTTTCCTCTGCTGAGTAGGGATAGTTACACATTTTAACAGCTTGTCATGAAGATTAATGACGTAGGGAAAGTGCCTAGTGTATAGTGGCACCTATGATCCACTTTGCTGTTTTCCAAATCACAGCAATTACACAGAACACCTTTGATCTGATAGTATAGTCAAATAACTAATTCAAATGTTTGCTTTTAACAGAACCAGCCTACTGAACTAAACCGGTTAGTTCAAATGCTTAAACTGACAGCTTATGAAAAAGACTTGAAGTGACAGCAGATTTTGCGGAGGATTAAAATTGTTCCTGTTGTTCCCTATGAAGAGGACAGCATGGCTTGCCTGAGCACAAATCCTCTCAGTGCTCCTGGGTACTTTGCAGTGTGAAACTTGTTGACAGTGTCTGAGCCCCAGCGTCAGCTAGAACACACCCAGCTCCAGCGTCCTGGTGAGCACTCTTGCCAGTACCCCAACTGGACTCTTTTTTCTGGAATTTTGAAATGTTATTGGGGGAAACAGCAACAATTTAGAACCTGTAGGGGAAAAGGCAGGTAGAGAACTTTAGTCTTGCAACTCCTCCCACTGGGTTGGCATAGGCCAAAGATCTATGGAAAGAGGACTTGCTTCAAGCTGGCGTCTGACATCCGTACCTAAGCCCAAGAGTTCTTGGGAGAAATACTAAAGACAGCTCAGCCACACCTGCTCTAGATGAACAGAAGCAGCACCTTAGCATAGCTGGGGGTTGCCTGCAGATCTGTGAAGTCTGTAGCTCATGAATCACTACCCTACCTCCCTCCACAAGCCAACTGCTCCTGTCCCATGATTTCCCTGTTGATCTCCCTCGATCCTACTGCTTTGCTCATGGGTGGACCGGCTTGTCCAAATTTTCATTGTCTGAATCCTGCTTTCTAGATGCTCTAGGTTGTCATTGTTTCTGTCAAAAGATGCCTCAGAAATTTCACACTAGTTGGGACATTTCTGGTAGTACACACAATAAAACAATAAAAGCATTTGTGTTATCAGTGTAATTATATGTAGTGCTGGGATCATTTGGGTCCTGTGACCGATCTGGCTCTGATGATCTGAAACAGGTTACTTACCTAGATTGAGCCAAACAGCAAAATTTGAAGGCACAGTCTTCTAGACTCCCAAGTCTGTTCAAGATTTCTGACACAATACATAAAAAAGTGTTCAACATCAGTGGTCATTTGAGAAATGCAAATTAAAACAACACTGTGAGATTCCATCTCACCCTGGTAAGAATGGCTGTCATCAGGAAATCGACCAACAACAAATAGTGGAGAGGCTGTGGGGGAAAAGCAGCCCTACTCGTTGGCTGGAGGGAGTGTAGATTGGTGAAACCACTGTGGAAATCAGTGCGGAGATTCCTCACAAAACTAGGATTAGAGGTCCCACTTAGCCCAGCTCTTCCCCTTCTGAGTATTTTCCCAGAATAACTGAAAACATCATACCACAGGGATAGATGTGCACCCATGTTTATAGCAGCACAACTTGTCATTGCTAAATCTTGGAAACAACCTAAATGGCCACCCACTGAGGAATGGATAAAAAGATGTGGTATTTTTATAGAATGAAGTATTATTACTCAGCTATAAAAAAATGTAAGTTCTAAGCTTTTGTAGGTAAATGGATGCAACTAGAGACCATAATCTGAGCAATGTAGTTGAAGATAACAATATGTAATATAACAACCGCTGTTAATTCCTATCATTTTGTTTTGAAACCCTGTATCACTTTTAATGTTCTTGCTTTGTTTTGTTTATGTCTGTGATGTTGGTATGTTGCTATTGTTCGTTTTATTTTTTTTACTACTGTCTTTAAATTAAAAAAAAAAAGATTTCTGACACCAACTACAATGAGTTGAAATCCAACCACAAAGTAAAAGCATGCACCTTCACTTCTAACACTAACTGCAAGTCTGAGGGGGTTCCCCAAACCACCATCACATTTGCTAATTCGCTAGGACTCACAGTACTCACCAAAGGCTATTATTCTCATGATTATGGTTTATTATAAGGTATAGATACAAAGAGTCCCATTGTCCCCAGGCTGTGTTACCTTCTCAGCGGTGATGTATAATCCGTAGAGCATGCCAACAAGAAAGCTGACCCAAGTCTCCACAAGCAGATTTTTATTGGGACTCAATTAGGTGGTGAGTGATTAATTGATCAATTTGCATATATGTTAGAAACTCGCCTTCCAGATTGGCTGACAGATGATTCAAAGCTTCAAGCCCAGAGCAACCTTGTTGGTCTTTCTGAGGTATGTAGCTCCAACCCATAAGAACATCAGGCATGGCCAGACCCCTCTCGAAACAAAAACATTCCTATTGGGTATGTCATAGATTGCCTTTGAGAAACCCAACACAAAGTCCAGAACTTCCTTTGGGCAAAACTAAATTCCTTACTACATGTTACTTACCATCCCTGACCCTCAGTTTTTCACCTATAAAATAAGGATTCTCATCCTCATCCTATGACTTTCATACTATAATTCATGAAGAGCTAAAGTGATGTCTAGATTCAGAAAATCCTACCCAGTAAGAGAAACTTTTAGTTTTGCCCTAAAACAAGCTAGTTTCTGTGCCTGATGCAGACCTTGTCAGGGAGCTCCTGCCTCTACACCGTTTGAATTCTCCCTTCCTGGGAAAAACATACCTGCCTGATGTGTTATCACAATGTTGTAAAGCCAAACAAATTTCACTGAATTTTAAAATAAAGATAAGTCCATGTGTACATGGAAATGCTCATTAATCAAACCTTTTGGAAGACAATGTTTCTTCCTCCAAGTGCTGGAACTTGTGCATACTGAGAGAGTGACCATCTGAAGGAAGTGACCGATGAGTCACCATGAAGTATCTTCTAGATCACATCCAGAGAAAAGGAATGGTTCGCAAATAGATTCTGTCATCTGATTGTTTGTGGCCCCAGAATCCATAGGTTGAAATCCTCACATGTTATGTTTGAAAGTAAGTCTTTGGGAAGTGTTAGATGATGAAGGCCAATCCATCATGATTGGTGTTTGTGTCCTTATAAAAGACTTGAGAAACCCTCACTCCTTCCACTGTGTGAGGACACAGTGTCTCTGAGGAAGGAAGTTCTCAAAAGACAAGGTATTCTGGATTCTTTATTTTGGACTTAGCAACTTCCCAAACTGAGCAAAATAATTTCTGTTGTTTATAAGCTATTCTGTCTATGATAATTTGTTACAGCGGCTCCAAAAGATTATGACAGTGGATAGCTGGATTTTCTCCTCTGTCTCCCCAGAATATTTTTCTGTTTTCTCTTTCTTGGCTAAGCAGCATTTAAGATATTTTAGTCCTGCAATCTCAATTTTATGCTAAATACACCCAGTTGGGGGGTAAGTGTATCAACAGTTTTTTTAGAATATGCAGCACTTTGCTGTGTTTGAGCACCATCCTCCTACACGTGTGCCTTTTGTACTTGCAGGAATTCCTTTGTTGATGGAATCATTGCTAGTCTTGTTTGCCCTCTCTGTTCCCTAAGAGAGAGAGCCCAGCTCCAACCAGCAGGTGATATCTTAGAGCTCTGCATCTCCCAGTGAGCCGGCTCAGGGATTTCCCCATCCCAATACCCAAGCAGCTCTGTCCATTCTCAGAGGGATGGAGGAACCCCAAAGCCGCAGCTGTGAAAGCACGTCATCCTCCATGGAGAACTTTGTGATGGGACCACAACTTGGCTAAGGCTGCTATGAGCCAACACAAAAAATGCAAATCATTTCCATTTTGATGAGTGATTTATAGGCTCTGAGTGAGATGGTTCCAAGATACAAAGCGGCCAGTTATCCCTCACCTGTGCTCTGCTGCAGAGGAGGACAAATGAGGTTGCATAAGCAAAAGAGGCGACACGTGCAAACGGTAACTGTCCCTGCTCTCTGCCGAAGCCTGTGCCTCTTCCGCAGAATCAACCTGGAGACTAAACAGGAGGAGACTGCATGTCCTCATCTGATGTGGCCCGGTGCCAATCTGCTAGAAACTTCATCTGCTCATTTAACAGATAGGAAAATTAGGACTATGAAGCACGGCTTTTGCCTGTAAGTTAAAGAGGCAAGCACAGGCATTATTTCTAAACAAACTCATGCTGTGTTTAGCGTTGTAATCCGACAAGGTCTGGCAGAGATCAGAGGGCAACTGGCTGAGGATGCGGAGACACAGGGCTAGAAAGCCTTGAGAGAACTGACGAAGACGAGGAGCACAGCAGCCGACAACAAGCCTGGGTCTGGGACAAGGGAGGGCCCCGGGGCAGCTGAGCCGGGGGCCACCAAACAGAGCTGTGAGATTGGGCCAAAGCACACAGCCGGCCCGCAGTGTCAGGCACGCACACGATCCGGGGAATGACGGCATTGTCTCAGATTCCCCTCGACTCCCAGTCTCTTGCTGATGCCTTCCACTGGCGTCACTTACCATACGTCTCAGAGCAAAAGAAAAACACAGTGCACACAATCCAGACCAGACCATGAAAAATGGAGCTTTGACTTGGGAGTATAAACAAAAAAACACAAGAACGCTTTATATGTGTAATCATTTAATGTTATGTAGGGATACGCCTTGCACTGTGAATTGTTTTGAGCATATTATGTCTCTTCAATCTTCTAACCATCCCTGTCTAACACACAGGATACGAGTGCCTTGAGAATATTAATGCTAAACAAACGTGAATCTGGCTAAAAATCGGGGTATCTTTGAGATTTATAGCATTTAATGAATTACTACATATTAAAACCTTCCTTGTTCAAATGTTGCGTGTAAGTATGTATTGTCTGGGAAAAATCATTTTTATGAGTTTACATATATTGAAACTACAATCTCGTATGCCTGACCTCTTTGTGATCAATTTGCCTAGAATTTTGTCTCATTAATTAAGGATTTAGAAACTCAAATATTAACATGTTTATAAAATTATGGAATTTAATTAGAAATGATTTGAAAAGTAATTTGATCTACTCCACTCTGAGGAAGACTATAACCGAATCATTCAGGCAGGTTAAAACTTACCCTGGGTTATCCCAGCACCTCTGGGGTAGTTTATACAATGGTTCTCTAAAGGATATGTCCACATCCTAATCTCCAAGACCCATGACTCTTACCGTATTAGGGAAAAGATCTTTGCAGATGTATTGAAGTTAAGGACCTAGAGGCGAGTTGATGATCCTGCATTATCTGAATGGGTCCTAAATCCGATGACAGATGTCCGTGTAAAAGACAGCAAAGGGGAAGGCACAGAGACGCAAAGGGGAAGGTGATACAAAACAAAATCAACACGCCTTCAGTTTTGTCTCCTAGCATCTCTTCAGCATTTACTCAATGTAGAAGGTAAAATCGTGTCCCCCAAAATGTGTTCAAATATGAATCCCTGCCTTCTATGATACAACCCTGTTTGGAAATAGGATCTTTGCAGACATTACCAAATTAAGGTGCAGTCATACTAGATTAAAGTGTACCTTAATCCAATGATTAGTGTGCTTATCAAAGGGACATTTGGAGACAGACACAGAAATCCGGACAGAGACATAAATTTAGAGCCTACAGCTACAGAGGCAGCGATGAAAGTGACAAGTCCACAAGTCAAGACGTGCACGGACAGCCAGCAACCGTGAGAAGCTAGAGAGAAACAAGGACCTAGCCTCCCTCAGAGTCTTTAGGAAACTGAAGTCGTATTGCATCTTGACTTCAGACCTCCAGCCTCTAGAACTATGAGGTAACAAATTTCTGTTGTTTTCTGCCATCTAAGTTCTTAGCAATTTGTCACAGGGGCCCTAGAGAACTAACAGATCGTGTATACAATAGGTGACAGAACCTGTGCAGCACCAACATGTGAGAGGCACTGTGCTTCAAAGTATGGCAAAGGAAAAGTAGCCTCCTGATGCCATGATTTCAAGAGGGATAAATGACTTTTTAAAATGTGAATGAACAATGTCAGGAGGAGTCTCTGATGTTCACCAATTTTACTGTGCTGATCATACTAGATGACCAAGACCTGGGCAATGCAACATAGTTCTATAATTAACCTACATCTGACATTTTTGTGACTATGATAGAAGCTTTACTAAAGCCTCTAAAACAGAAGTTATTAGCCAAGGACTATTTGGGGACATTTGGGGTTGTCATGATTGGGAGGTGTTACTGTCGTCTAGTGTGTTCAGGCTGTGGATTAGAGGCACTGTCCATGTCCTAATCTCCAAGACCCACAACTGTTAGTTTATTAGGGAAAAGATCTTTGCAAATATATTGAAGCTAAGGGCCTAGAGATGAGTTGAGATTAGTGCTACTAGTCACCCTACAGAGCACAGGAGAGCTGCCCTCCCTCAAAAACTGATCCTTCCCAACATGCTAACAGTATGAATCCTGAGAACGCTGATCTAAAGGCATAGTCCAGGACTGGCGGTGGGAGAATCATCTGTAACCATAGAAACACAGTGAGCCAATCCATGTGAGCCCTAGTGAGGACGATCAGTGGAAGGCATGTAAAGGCACGCCTCAGAGAGACCACAGGGCTGCTCCTCCCTGGGGGCTTCTCAGCCATTAAACAGCAGCATTTATAACTGTGCTTTGCTTTCCCTGTCTTTAAAATAGGGATTTTAAACAGTACATACATTTCTTAATGGGAGGGAATAGGAAAAATACAGCAAAGATGCACACCGCCCCTGTCTACAGGAACTTCTCCAGTGATATGAACTTCTCTGTCCTCACCAGCAAGATGATGGTACTGCATCATCACAGTTACCAAGAGTCTCCAGGGCCTTTCATCCAGCCTCAACTCTGCCCCCAACAACACTTCAATCCCATTTATGAACTTTCTTTGTTTTTATATTATCTGGTTCCATGAGATCTCTGGAAAACTGAGCTGTTGATCCTGACCAAAAATTCTAAAACCAACTCAAAGTCCACTTCCACAAAAATGCATGAAAATGGAACCAAGTGCAAAATGGAAGCCTTAGGAAAGCATCAGGAAAAGAACTTTAATAAATTATCTCACTAACAGTTCTACTGTCTTCTAATTCAGTCTGTGGCCACTGAAGTCTCTGAAGCTGCTCAGCTCTTTCGTCAGCTGCAACTCCTGCTCAGGTCTTCCGGGTGCAGTTCAGGGCTCTTTCTACTCTGCCATGGTCTTCGGGCCAGCGCACTCCAACTTCTAGTCAGCTGGTCCTAGTAGTGCATGTTTATCAGTACTGAAGGAAACCGCTTCAGAATCAGGAGCTGGGATCTTTGGGTGGGGGCCCGGCTGGGAAACAAAGAGGGCTGTGGAGAGGGTTCAGAGGATTCTCCAGAAACCAGTCTGCCCTGAGAGAAGCAGGACTAATGAAGTTCCTCTCTGCAAAGCCCTTTCCTGAGGGATAGCTTGTGAGTAGGAGGAGGAGAGTTTCTGCCTTTGAGTTCAGTCTCTTTCCGGGCTAAATGCTGTCAGGACACAGAGAGTCCAGAGGGGCAGAGGGAGGGTGCGCAAAAAAGGGTGAGCCGGCAGAGCAAAGGGAGGAGGCAGAAGCTTGAGACCAGAGAAACAGAGCCAAAGGGCAGGTGTTTATGAGAACAGAAAGTAGAAAAGCAAACAAAATGGTCATATCTTAGGTTGCAGAACTCGTGATTAGTGTGTTACGGTTTGGATACAGCGTAAGCATGCACCCTCCGTGTTCCCTCGGAGTTTCCTGTGCTGGAAACTTGCTCCCCAGCATGGTGATGTACAGAGATGGCAGGGGCCTTTAGTAGGGCCTAGTGCGTGGTAATTAGTTCCCTGGTGGTGTGACCTCAGAAGGAATTCACAGAGCTCTTGTTTGTGCCACAGGGTTTGTCATAAAAGAGCAAGATGGAACCCCCCCTGCTCTCTGCCTTCCTGGCTGGCCATATGGTGCTTCTTACAATGTTTCCACCACCCTGCATCCACCATAAGGTCCTCACCAGAGCCCAGCCGATCCTGCCACCGTGTCCTTGAGCCCCTAAGACTGTGAGCTAAATCATCCTCTCTTCTCCATAAAGTACCTAGCCTGAGGAATTTTGTTAGAGCAATGAAAAAAAGACGAAGCATGGAGGTATTGGGTTCAAAAGTGATTCCTGAATGAAAGAAAAAGACTTTCTGTTTTCCTTTCATTGTTGTTGTTGAGGTACAATCCCACAGTGTCTGGAATGTCAGCTTCAAGCACGTTACCCCTTCACCTAGATAGGCCACACAGAACTCATAGGAATGGGTGGCTCACTGCTGCCCAAGGTAAAAAGTTTGAGTTCACGGTCTTGTGCTGTGATTACAGAGCCCAGATCATCACTTCTACATGTGTGGATAAAGCAAAGAGATCAGAAAACCAAGTTTGTGTGAGCAGGACCTTTCAGGATCATTCACACAGCAAAGGACTGAACCAAAATTCCAGCATCTAATCCTTCTTTTCACACATGCCTGTGAGCTCTGTGTATTTCCTGTGGCTTGACAAAGAGCATGAGTGGTGGGGTAGAGTTAGAGGAGCGTTCAGAATGCTGGCGAGTTTTCACTTTAATTACACACATGGTTGGCTTCAAAATACCTCTGTGTGTTCACTGCACAAAGAAGAGTATTTTAGGTTTTAAGCAAAGAATGCTGCACCACACACCACTTTAATCATCCCTAATCAGACCCCAAATCCCACACCAGTATTTCATGTAGTCAGATAAACCATGGCAACGAATTGATGAAGCTCTGGTTAGACTCAATATTACTTTCATACCACCTTATTCTTCAAGTTTAAAATAAACACAGGGCGGAGTGAAGTTTCAGGAAAAAAGATAGTTGGAGACAAATGACTAGAATCAGCAGGCTTTAGATTGTTCTACCGCAAAGCAGATGTAAGAAATGGAAAAAGTAAATAAGATCCAAATTTACAATAGATACTCTGAAAGGGAAAGAAACTGCTCAAAAGGAGAGAACAACTGGGACAGGGAAAAGGAGAAAAGAAGGAAGTGGAAAATATATATATATACGTACGCAAGAGAGCTAAGATAATGGTACTATTAATTTCTATTAGTTCACTGAAAGGCTTAGCACTTATATTGTTTGATCAATTTTTCATGCCTTTATCTGGTAATCTGAGCAACTACTTTGCAGATAACAATATGCAATATAATAGCCATTGTTAATTTCCTATCATCTTGTTTTGAAATTCTGTATCATTTGTATTGGGGTATTTTTTATACCCTTTAAAATAAAAGAAGAAGTGGGCATCGTGGTGTTGTTGCTGATTTTTCAGGAATTTCTAGAATAAGTGTTAATGGCCTTACAAGTAAGAAGGAAAGGCAGTTGCAGCCCTGGGGCTCAGCAGAAAATTAGAAGTCATTTAATCAGAACAGCAAAAGTTCACTATTAGAGTATTTAGACTCACAAAACTTGACACATTCGGGCACTGATTCAGTCATTCCAAATAAAAAGTCATTGTATCACGTTGTTTTATTTTATGGAAATCAATTCGTAGTTTCTTAGGAATTTATTAAATCTTCCTTTTACTAGTTAGTTTTCTTCAATCTGTAGAGTATATCTGCTAAGTCAGTTTTAAAACACACAGCCAGTAATGGTTTAATTCTGAAAAAGTATATACAAAAGAAGTATGAGAAAAAATATCACATTTCTTCCAGTTCTGTAGCAACTGCAGCAGGTACATTATGTGTATGTAAAACAAAAATGGAAAATGTGTGGCTATTTCCTCTTTAAATTTTTCCTGGTAAATTTAGGTAATGTGTCTGATCATTTGCTGTTGCTGAGGCACTGATTGTACTTAACCTCGGGACACTCTTGTGCGGGGTATGCAGCTTCTTTCCACTCTGCACGCCCTCTTCCACCGAGTTTTCGTTCCTCAGTAAATCCCTCGGAGCAGACGCTCACGGCCCGCGCACTCAGCAAGTCTGGCCCACGCCCCTCCAGCTTCTGTCACTGCCACCTCCACTCAGAAACTCAGGTAATGATGCTTCAAAAGCACCAGCTGTTCCAGCAGCTTTTAACAATACTGCCTGGACACTAATCTCGAGGATTTCCATATAAATCCATTATGGCTTCATCTCTTTTTTTCATTTTATTTTCTAGCCTTAATTTTGAATGGTTGACAGGCTGGATATGGTGGTGCTATAATTCCAGCACTCAGGGGACCGAGGCGGGAGGATCGCTGTGAGTTTAAGGCCAGCCTGGGCTACAAAGTGAGTTCAAGGTCAGCCTGAACTGCATAGTGAGACCCTGTCTCAAAAAGAACAAAACCAAAATGTATTAAAGGTTGACAAATAGTAATAAATAGAAAAATAATTTTAGGTATTGAAATACTTCTATGGCTGACACTAAAATTATTACTGTTTTTCACCCTTTTGCATGAAATCTCACCAGTTCTCTTACCTCTTTATCACAACTTCCCAGTGAAGGCACCAGAAAACAAATGCAAGCAAGCACACGTCCTTAGACCCATCTTGATGGAAAGTAGTGATCCACGACCTGACCCAAGACTCTACAACCCCGTCTGACACCATCACTCTGCTGACAGCAGGGTTTGTACTTCCTGTGAGAGCGCTGGTCCCTGCTGTCTCAGTTCTGTCTTTAGCCAGGTTTCTTCAGATCCCAGTCTCTAAGTGCCAAGTCCTCTCACTTGCCTTGTAATAGTAGCACTAATAATAAAGGGCATAACATATCTGGGAGTAATAGCAAAACATTTTGAGCACTAACAACCTATCCAGGAGTAATGATACATTATTGGTAATAATAGCAGTGGTATTTTCAAGCACTTGTTTCATGACAAGATAAGAGCTTTGTACATATTAATCTACTTAATATATGCACTGCAGGAGCCTCCTTTTCAGCCTTTCTTTTAAACTGTGCACTGACCAGGACTCTGTGCAGGAGCAGAATGTCCCTCTGCACAGTCGCCTCCTTGATGCTTAGGGTGTTTTCCTTGATTGTCAACGCTTGTGTAGAGCACTTTCCCCCGGACCTCAGGGCTGCCTTTACTCACTTGCACCCCACCTCTGGGCACTTTATGCTGACTACAACTTCGAGACAGACAAAATTTCAATAATCAGAATATGTAGCAGTGTGGCTTCCCCGGAAACCGCTCCCCAGTGCTGGGAAGTTGGGGCGTAAGAGGAGGTTGGGGTTCTAGGTCTTCCTCTCCTCAGCCGCCCTGTTCGGATTTGTTACCATCCAGCCCGGAAACGTGTCTGTCTGCAGCACTGATGTCAGGACCAACTCTAACATCTGTGCCAAACACCACCTCACCCACCGGGAACTCAATCAACCTAATTGATTTCCACACGGTAAATAAGCTCCACACAGGAGCTTACACCACTACTTGAGCAATGTTTTATAACCACGTTCTTTCAGAATAGATAATAAGTACTTTCCTGACACCCAGAGTATAGCAATTAGCATCTGTGAAGAAGTCAACAGAATAGAAAACACAGATATGTTTAATCAAGAAGAGTACAACCCTCTCTAGGTCGTGCAAAAGCGAAGTGAGGTGGAAACAGGGTGGGTTGGAGATCAGGCAGACACGATTTTAACATTATTTTGCCATTGATCTGCTGTATAAGGAGAAGAATTTAATTTAAACCCTGAATCTCCTTCTCCATCTTTTGCTTAGGAACATGACAAGACTTCTTACTTACAGTGCTGCAGTGGGGGCGCAAGGACCGCACCGCAGGGGCCTAGCACAGCGCACGGCACAAGATACGCACTCGTCATGGCGAGGATGGTGGGGTGGTGCTGACGATGATTACTGTGACCGGGGCAACGGCTGCACACCATGGTAATGTGCTAGAGGCCCCGGCGAACACAAGGAGGGCATTTAGTAACAGTTAGAAGAATCTTCAAGAGTAGAAAAAAGAAAAAGAAGCAGGTAGAACACTTAAAAAGCTAAGGGGACTTAGAATCCAGATGAAAGAGAGATGCGGCGTTCTACAGTATGCAGCCCCTGGCATCATGAAATTTTCCAGTGAATTTCATCAAGGTGATCTTTCTCTTCTGAGTCATCACTGCAGCCTTTATTAAATATCACCTTGGATCACACTAACCCTCCGCTTGGCTGAGCTAAATCTTTGTTGTTTTTTTAAAAACACTGAGTGTCAGGAAATTTTGCAAGGATTTAAATTAACCACTTAAAACTGAAGTTTGTGTACTGCCCAAGAAACTCAAGATATGATTGTGTGGACTCATAGACGAGCCAGGAAAAAAGAAAAAGGAAGCAGAGGCGGAAGGGAGAAAAGGGGGAAGGAGGACAGAGGGACGGGGATAAAATGAAAAAGGGAGAAGAGAGGAAAGATAGGAGAAAAAGAAGAAAGAAAAAAGAGGAGAAAGGAGAGAAAAAGAGGAGACGGAGGATGAAGAATTAGAGCATTTACACATACCCAGCATTATGTTTTTTCTAAATAACAAAACCAGGACGTAGTGAATTTACAAGGTGAGACATGAAAGGCCAAGCATATCCTATCTCAACATTTTTGAGGCAGAAACTCCTAATGCCATCCAATCGTACCCACAGAAGACAACACTCAGGAGAACTTTGGAAAAAGAAATCGAGTATTATGCTGGAAAAAATGGTTGGCTTCTTAGCCTCCCACAGCATCAAATCATGGAAAGATTTACAAGGTTGTCTGTACCAATAGAATATGAATATCAAAGTTCAGAGTTCTTTTCTGCAAATAATGTTTATCTTTGTTTATGTGAAAATTTTTCAACCAATATCTCAGTGAAGGTTAGCTGCTCTTCCATAGCAGTATGTCTGGCTTTCAACTGTCAAGGACGAATAAAAGCCAAGTTCACATTGTGTTATTTCATTAAAATCAAGTCTTCGAGACCCTCCCTTTGTAATTTTTATTACCTAAAATAAATTGACTCTGCTGTTGATAATCCAGATCTGTTTAACCCTCAGCTTTCGCAGCTTCCATGGACTTGCGCGCTCTACCTTCAGTTACAAACTAAATCCAAAACCTTCATTCAGAACTTTCTCCTCCAAGGGCGAGCTGCAGCTGCCTCTGAGAAGGAAAAGGACATCTGGGGTCCTTGGATAGGTTTCCTCCACCTGACTAGCACAGGAGTCATCACCTAAGAACAGGTTACCCAAATTCTCCGCGGAAGTGAGTGCGTCACAGGGTGTGCATGGGGGCTAGAGGCGAGGAGTGTTGTTCTCAGAGCTCCCTCAGCACATGCAACAGGAAATGAGGTTTCCTTCTCGAGGGCACTCAACTGGCGCCCTCACTAGGTAAAATGGGGACACATGACAGCCGGCCAAGCAGGCTGCACACAATGAACAAGTGCCTGCCAACAGCTGCGTGCACAGCCCCTTGCTGTGTGTGGCCCCGTGTGGGGTGCTGCCTTCTACCTGTCTCCTGCTTTTCCTGCATTCTGTTCAGTTAGGCGAGTCCACGGGACTAGGCCTGGCAGGGAAATGGCAGCACAGCTGCCGAGTGACCCCTCCAAGCCAACACGACGAGAAATCCACTCAGGTCCAATCTCCTTCCCTTCGGTGGTGAGGCGAGATGGAAGTGCAGATTCCAGGGTCTCCGTGACAAAGGAAAAAAGAGTTGAGGAAAGCAGTTAGGGGCGTGGTGAACAAAAAGGAGAAAAAGGGGAGAATCAATTCTGAAAGCAGTAACAAAGCATCTTCTACCCCCAGGACAGAGGTCCTGTACCACACATGCTGAGCAGCACTCCAGAGTTGCTGCAGACGAGCGGGTGCTGCCTGCTCGTCTGCACTGACACAGACAGGAGGGCTGCACAAGGTGTCTTGACCCTGTGCTGTCCCTGTGCACTGGCGTGAGGGGTGCACAAAGCCTGCTTGTTTAACCCTTTGCCCTCCGCGGCAGGAGTCGCTACGCACAGACCTGATACAGAGGCTACCATGGCATCCCTTGCAGGTCCCAAAACAGAAAATGAAAGCCGTGATTTGATGTGACTCCCCTGTTGCCTTATCCAGTGAAGATCTTGAAACTCTGGAGGGCGGATGGTGGAAGATGAAGACATAAAGACAAGAGCAAGATGCACAAAGCCGATGTCGGGCGGAGCCCCTCTCCTGATGGGAGAGAGGACTGCCTGACATGTGGCTGTTCACAGAGAATTGTAAGGGGAGGGTAAGACCTGGAACAGAAAGAACATCTAATCTTCCACAAGACACCGTGCCTTGGTGTTACACGAGGAACGAGAGGGGGGTTGTCCATATCATCTCAGGGGAAGGCCGAGTCACTTTGCACGCCACCTCCCTGAACTGTGCACACTTCTCGTGGGGCCCTGCCAAGCTCACGAGAAGCAGTGGCCTTGTCCTAGATGCCCGAGGTACAAACAGCTCTTCCCCCAGCGCCTGGTAGACTGAATCTTCTATTGAGAAAAAGGAGCACAGTTCTGTCGGCAACCAGGAAGGGGGGCCACGGCCGTGATGGCGCTGTTCACCTAGCGTTTTAGTTAAGCTGCGCAACCAGTTCTGACCAAAGAGTTGCACAGAAGTGAATCCAGTTACTTCTCATGAGGAAGTAAAAGAGAGGGAGGGAGCTCCTGACGTACATTGAGATAGCAGAGCCACGAGGTGGAGGGAACCTACACATCGAGTTACTGCAGGCAGGAGGAACTTCTAGGAGAGTTACGTGGATCTACAGACATCGTGTAAAATATATCACTGTTATGTTGAAACTCAGATTTGGGGTTACTTCTTATAGTAGTGTAGCCTACTTATATATTCTGACTTATATAAACCTCTAAAAAGCAACTTTTTGTCCCAGGGCCTTCGTGCCAACCTATATCCTCAGCATGTTATATGATATATTTTGTGAAAGGGTCTCGCCAAGTCATTAAATTGGCTGGGCTCGAACTTGCGATCTCTCTGCCTCAGCCGCCTAGAGTGCTGGGATTCAGGTATGTGCCCATACGTCCAACAAAGCAAACTTCTTAAGTTCTCAGAGCTCAGTCCTGTCCCCGTTATTCCTCTTACTCCCAAGTCCGCTCTCTTTGGGACCCCTACAAGAGAGTTCCACCTGGGCTCTATTTTCTGCATAGCTGCAACAGTGATCTTTAAAATATAAATTAGATCATGTAACTTCCTAGCTTCAGTGATTCTAAAAACAAAATCCTCACTCCTCCACTGCAGTCTGTAAGATCCTGAAGGATTTTGTCCGTGTGTACTTTCTAGGCTTTACTTCCCACCCCTTGTATCTCGCTTCTCAAGTAATCTTCTTTTTCTAGTTCCTCCCACAAGCTATGCTCTTTCCTACTCCGATGCTTGTGCACCTTTTGTTTGTTTCTTTTGACAGGGTGTTAAATGTTCCCCAAAATCCACATTCTCCCCTGCTGCACTGAAGGACTACATTTCCCAGAACCCCCTGCAGTCACCACAGCCAGGGAAGACAAGGCCAGGCACAGTACGTGAGCAGTACACCATTCCCAAGTCTCCTCGTAAAAACGCCTCCACATGATGCTCCGTGTATTTTTCCCTCTTCCACTAGCTACGACAACAGCCACCAATGCAAACGTGGTGCGTGCGAGTAACACATGGCAGATCTTCTGTCAGAATGGGTCCCAGGACGTGGTCACAGACAGTGAAGAAAAACTACTTCATCTTTCTGTCTTCTGCCCAACACAGGTGCCTAAGCAGGAAACACATGTCTGTTGTATTTACACCACTATGCATTTAAAGGGCTATTATTACAAAAGTTGCACCGTTTCACCCATCATATTTTATTCTGGGCTTCTTTGGGTTCAGACGCCATCCCGGACTCCCTTCAGCCAATCTAATTTCAGTTACTCAGTTCTTCTTTCACTCTGCACTTTATTCACCTGTGTGTACATTTATTTAAATTCTGTGTACACAATTAACCTATAAGATTCATGAACTTAGAATCTTTCATCTGTCACAGTAATATACATCATCCACATACTGACTGGCATATAGAAGTCCATAAATATTAAAATGTCCTATCCAGGAAATACTCTTTTACAAGAGACTATAACTTTAAACCAAACATCATGAGTTAAAATGCACACCATGGAGTATTTTTTTAATCTTTATTCATTCAGAAAGCAATTCTGGGCCAATCTACAACCAAGAGAAAACCCTGAACTCTGAAGTAGTGTTAACAGACTGACTAACATAACACTACTGCCCACATAATTATAAGCAAGTCAATCTTCATCCATTCATAAAACCTCTTGGTAGACATGAGCATTTTCCTCCCATCAAAAATGCATTCTCAGGATCATGCTTATATAGCTAATCAACACAAGAAACAAATGACAATTTATACTGAACTATTCTTGCCATAGAGAGCTCACAATGCCAAGGTATAGCTGTTGACTTTTTTCAATGGCATTCATTATGGGACACTGTCACCAATTACATTACAAGAACTTCACTAATTTTTAGAAGGTCGAATTAGCCGAATTAGCCAAAAGGTTTTGTATTACAAATAACACCTGGAATACTGGATCTGAGCCTCAGCTGGCAAGATTACTTCGACCTTTTCTGCAGTCCTTTGTCTAATATATGTAGGGAAATGAATGCTATGTAAGGGAATGAAATATGTTGAGTTCTTATATTTTTGCCTAAGAGTCTATTTAAGTAAATTGATTAATACTTAAATGATTAAATATAAATCAGTGTGAAATAGTAACTGCACAAAACCTAAAATAAAGTGGCCACATTACATTGTACTACATCATACAGATAGATTAAAAGCAGCTCATTGGAAGCCTTTTAAAAATTTAAAGTTTCAGACATCATTTTCCACCATTCCATTAACTCTTCCTTCTCCTCTTCTTTCCTTTCAGAGAATGACTCCAGTTCAAAATCGACCTGTCAAAAAAAAAAAATCAAGAGTGTCCTATTATCAAACTGTGTATTTTTAAAAATACAAATCTTAAAAATGAGAGAAGTTTTAGAGCTTAAAGAATAAAAATCAATCTAACCACCTGAATTAAAGTAGATCTGAAAAAAAAAACTCTCATACTAAACAACATATACATTCAGGGTGAAAAATTAAAAGCCATTATGTTTGAATTGTGCTTCAATCTAGTAGCTTTAAAGACAGATATAGGGCCAGGGAGAGAGCTCAGTGGCACAGCACCTGCCAAGCGCAAGGTCCTGAGTTTGATTTCCAGTGCCAAAGAAAAAGAGACAGATATAGCACCATGAAATTTCCTGCCCCTGTTTCCCTCATTTAAAAAACATAACTTATAATTGTCTGTCTTTGACTATTCCATGAGCTCCTTCTTCAGGCTTGAATTTCCTCCTACGAAGTGGAAGAATACAAAATACAGTTCATTTTGCTGGTGTCCCAGTGTGCAAGGTTCTGCTTTCCAAAATTGTAAATTTGTTAAAGAAACTGATGGAAGCACACCCCACTCTCCCTGTAAACAGGAGGGTCGGGTCTACCCCACCCCAGCCCTGCTCAGGTCCCCATCAGAGGTGGAACTGAGAGCTCCTTGCTGCTGCCACCTGAACACCTGGTTACCTTGGAATGTGGCTACACTCGCTGACCCACTGGACTAGCCCCTGGGAGAAAGACTCATGAGGAAATAGCTGACCCTTTTTAAACCTGTTCTAGAGATGCTTCTTTCCAGTTTTCATTCCCCCAAATGATATTAATATCCCTATACACACACACGTAGTCAAAAGCAAAATACCTATTTGAAAACTCCAGAGATTTTGTTTGCAAAACCAAGCATTTGTACTCGAATTCTCAGGTACATAATGAAAAATACAATAAAATTTTCTCAAATGCACCTTTGGATTGGAAACCCTGCAGGCCACCCTGTGTGTGATCCCAGTAACGTAATACAAAGATGATAGCAAAAGTCTGCCCTAAGTAAAATGAGTTATCACTACCATTGCTTTTCTCAACCAAATTAATTGTGTCCACTTAAATAAGACACAGATGTTGGTACTCAGCACTCAGCTCATCATATGCTTGTAATAAATGTTTAGCTAATGCTCCAAACAACCTGCAGGCACCACTAATTTTTTTAAAATATTTCTTGGGTAAGGCACTAGGCTAAGTGCTAGCGATGAAAAGACACTTACACCAGAATCCCAATGATACTGACCTGAAGGTCAGCAAATAAAAGCTTAATATCTTTAAGTATATTTTTGTGAATCCCTTCAAAAACCGAGGAAAGAGGACATCTCATGTTGCATGGTATTAAGTCATCAATGAGACCCTGGGCAAACCGTCTAACTTTGTCAGGCCTCAGTTTACCCAGTCGTTAAGTGATAGTAAACTATTCCGGGGTTATCATGGAGATTGACTATGTCTCTTACACATACATGGTAGTGGCGGGTGCTGAATAATTATTAGCTCATGATTATTGCAGGCCCTTAGTTGTTATGATTTCTTACCCCAACAGCTGGGCTATGAGGCACTGCCACTTTCTTCGTTAGTGCCAGATAGCCTGGAGCCGAGGCTGTGAGCTTATAGTTTCCGGGTGCGAGGAGTCTCCAGTAGTCGCCGGCCTTCGCTGGAGGAAAACAGAGCATCAAGCTACACCGCAGGCGGACGCAAGGCGCAGAGCCGTGTGACCTAGCGAGTACTCACCAGGGCTCAGTTCCACTTCTCTGAGCCCTTACTTTACAGTACATACATGGGAAATTCGATGAAATTCTACAGGACCGTGAAGCTTCCTCTACAGCGCTCATTTCTTAAAGCTGCTTGCAGATATTAATGTTAAATTGTCCAACAGGACTTCAAGACAGGGATGGCTACTCATGTCAGGAGTAACACAGGTAAGAGGGCACATGAAGCCCCTCAGCAGTGGGGTCAGAACACCTGGCACCATGCTTGGATGCTTGCCAGAGAAACACTCGATGGTCTCAGGATCTACAGCTGTTTCAAGATAGCCTCCTCAGAATTTATACCTTTAAAGACTCAGCCGAGCGCCTCCTAGAAAGTGCACTTTCAACAGCTCTCCAGGGAAGCCTTAGGAAGAGCTGAGGCTTCATCTCCTCCATCCTCCTAGCTTCCTTCCTAATCTAGGTGGGTTTCCATAGCCCATCACCCACCAGGCTCACGCGCAGGTCTGGACTCGCCTGTTTTGCTCCCTTACTCAGGCTCATCTGGAAAACCACCAACCGTGGATAATTTCCAACTCTCTACGCCCATCTCCATGTGGCTACAAGGAGCCCGAGAAAATACACAGCCATGCAGGCCTGTCTCTAATTCACAAACACCAGCCTCACACAGGTCGGGATACCTTTCTTCTCTCTCTCTCTGGTTCATTCAATCTCTGGTTTTCCTAAACCAGCGCTTCTCAAGCTTAGGAACATGGCAGTAACCTAAGAAACTCGGTAAAATGCAAACTCTGATTCCCTAGCTCCAGGCTGAGGCCTGAGATTCTGCAGGTCCAGTCCTCCAGGGTGATGCTAAAGCTGGCCGGAGGGGCCACACGTTAATCTTAAAGGTTCTAGTAGGCAATTCACACTTTCTCCTTTCTCCTACTAATACATCCTCACCATCTTCTCTACTAATGTTTTACAACTTCTTTCTCTCAAAAAATAGATAAAATCAGAAAAAAAATGAAGTCCCAGCGCCCACCTTTTCCAGCCTACCTCTAGCCCACACGTCTCCCTTCCGCTAGTAACACATGTGCCTTGTGCGCTTGACAGCAGTATTTTTGGAACGACCTGTCAGCCTTCTCCATCCCCAATGGCTCTCCTCCTGTTGCCTCTCAGGCCCACTCCAAGGGGCCAGCACTACTCACTCCACTGAAAAACATTCTGCAGCGTCTCCAGATGGCCGACTCACAAGGGTTATCTTGACACCTGAATCACTCTCTCGCTCCAGAATCGCTTCTGGGGTGACACAGCTCCTTTTCTTCCTGCCTGACTTCCTATTATCCTTCCTTCAAGCTGGAGGGTCCCAGAACCCACACCTCAGAAGTCATTTCTACCTGCTTATTCCCTGGGTTAGATTTCTCGTCACTTTTCACATTACGGGAGGCAGAGAAAATAGGGTCCGGACAGCACAGCAGGATTAGCAGAGAACAGGTTTCCGGCGGCCAGGGCGCATCTGCACTTGGGCGCCACCGTCCGGAAGGGTTGGGGAGAGCACAGCCTTTGCACGGATTCGGGACTGCTGGTTGTGGGGTGCGGATAAGTATTTGTTAAATGAATGAACAAGTGAAGTTTTAGAGGAAAAGGGTTAAAGGCAAAAAAAAAAAAAAAAAAAAAAAATCCAAGCTAGAAGAATAGAGGTTAGGAAAGACAAACATCTAAAGTGCTTCGGAAGGTAGGCTAAAGGTTAACTGCTCACAAATCCTAAAATATGGTAAAAGTTTATGGCTAGAAAATCACTGCTGTTATTGTCGTCGTAAAGATCCCACTGAGCGACAGTGTAACTAAAATGAGCGGGGTCGAGGTTTAACAGGCATTGGCAGCTTTACAGGAAACACATTCCCCAAACTAAGAACACGAGATGGGGCCTTGTACCGGGCAGAACTGACACGACGTCACGGCTCAGCCCGGTAGCACCCTGCTCCCCCTGGAGTCACCGTGCGTGTATTTTAAGGATCAAGAGAAGAAACGCTTTAGAATTCCGAAGCACACAATTGGCCGGGAGTTACTTTCTTTTCTACTTTTCTCGCTCCCTCCTACTATCCAGCAATTCACAGAGACTCGAAAGTCACTTTTCCTTTGCCAAAGAACCACACACCGCAGGAAGGGGACCGCAGCACCTCGCAGCCTGGCAAGACGGCTGGAGAAATGGCGCCCCCTGCTGCACCCCGACTGCAACACACAGAGGCAGCCCGAGTCCCCGCCGGACCTGCTCTCCTGCAGAATCTCTTTACCTTAACCACTGCTGGAGCAGAAGCTGAGGCAAGAAGCGCTCATCTGTTCTGCTTGGAATGGCATAATTATTATAATTATGATTATTATGAAATATGCTCTTGGACACAATGCTAGAGCCTCCGGACCACCGCAAAGAAGACCCACCAGATATAACATCATGGTCGATCCCTTCCACGGAGACGGTTGCGTTGGCGATTGGGTTACCTTGCAGGTCTCGGACAAAGCCTTTCACTCCGCGGTGTATCTGCACAGATAGAAAACAACCGGGTCTTCGCATTAGAAACGGCCTAAATATATGTTTCATATCGAACGTCTTTGTTTTCTAACAGAAAACAACAAATGCCCAATACTTCACTTTGATCAAAACACGCTCGAATGGCTAGGATAGTTTTTGTGAACTCTTGGCTTTTTCTCAAATAAAAAAACGAGCAGTAATCTGAAAATTAATACCTTGTTCTGGGTCAGCGGAAGACATTGAAGCACATTAAATAACAACCAAAACAACTGACATATTTATAAGTTTTACTTGGAGCACGTTTCAGCACTAACTCTGGCTTTTAAATTCAGACATGTATATACATATCTTTCCTGAAAGACATCGACATTTCATAAAAACTATATATTCCATAAGATATATGCCATAGTTAGTTAATGGGAATATTATAGCTTATTAATATTACTTCACTCTGGATGAAAAGACATATACTATGAACATGAGCGGCATAAAAGATTAGTGAATTTCATAACTAAAAATCGGCTGCTGAGTTAGAAGGAAATGCAAGGGTTGCTGTAGTGAATAATACCCTGAATTAAGCGCTGGCATCCGCTAAGCAGTGCAGTACAAACTATAAAAGCAGCTTTTTTCTTTACTTCTAAAAGATAATTCCTCAAAGTCCACACGTTTGAAGTAACAGAGAATATCTCCAAGTCTTTACAAAAGTACATCTTCTGGGATATCAAATATAATTCATTAAGCTCGGTTACTTAACACAACATGCTTCAGTCTCCCAAATACACATCCTATTCCTCACCCAACCTGGCCCTAACACGTTCACATTTTTTGATACTGATGTTACTTGATTATTTCTTTGCAAAAGGTAGAATAAGTCTTAAGTATCCCTTTATCATCTGAGAAAAAACATATCAATGATATAATAATGTTTTATCAGAGAGCCAGGGATGTAGCTCTGTGATGCAGTGCCTGCCTGGCGTGCACTGAGGTCCACAAAGAGATGCCTCTGTGTTACGGTTGATACATTGTGTCAACTTGGGGAGTCTAGAGGTTTGGCTAAGTAACTCAGCAGTTGTAAATCTTGGGGTAAAAAGAATAGGCCCTTACCCTTCAGGGATGTTGTTTATTGTGTTAATTTGGGAAGTTTAAAAGGTTAACTATGTGATTCAGCAGGAAGCCAGGGTGCTTACTTCCTATACATCCTGATCCTGTGGAAGAGGAGGGCATGGAGACTGTGTGAGAACTACGCCCCCTGGGTGGGGGTAGGCTGTTTACAAGGGAAGGAAAGGAAAGAGGCTGCTTGCAGCCGTTCCTCCCTTTTCCTTGTTGTTTTTGCTGTGCTCTGCTACCATGAACATTTGCCCTCTGCCATGTGCCACTCTGTCTCTGAGCCAGCCAAGTATGGACTGAAACCTCCACAAACTATAAGCTAAATAAACCTTTCCTTCCTTCATTTTGGGTGTTGGGTATTTTGTCTCAGCAACGAGAGAAAAGTAACCAAGACACCCTGGTTATTAGCAATACTTTTTGCACTGCTTATTTAAAAAATCTCTACAAACATTGGTGAATTCTTACCATCTTGTTTAGTGAAGCTCTGTATCGCTTCTAATGTCCTTTTTATTATTTTTTATTCTTTAATAGTTTGATCAATCTTGCATTCTTACATCCGGTAATCTGAGCAACTTCACTGAAGATAACAACGTGCACTGTATCAAGCACGTTAATCCCTGTCATTTTGTTTTAAAACCCTGCATCACTTGTATTGTCTTTGTGTTGTTTTGGTTTTGTCTAGGTTGTTGTTCTTGTTACTGTTTTATTCTCTTTAAAATAAAAAATATTAAAAACCTCTAAAATCTTATAAAAATAGCAATTCAATATATAACTTAAAATGTAAAAGCCTTATTACAAGTAGTATAAATTTTACTACAAATACTAAAAACATTATTGTTGGAAACAACGGCCCGGAGTGGTAGTGCACGCCTGTACTCTGGAAGGCTGAGATACAGGTCTCAGAAGCCCAGCCTGGACAACTTAGCAACTTAAGTGAGACCCTGTCTCACAGTGACAACTTAAAGGGAGAGAGGGGTCTGCAGGTGTAGTTCAGTAGGAAGGCGCTAGGTTCAACAGCCAGTACCACAAAGAAGAAGAAAAAAAAAAAAGAATGATAATTTCACACCAGCATAGTGTGGCAAAAGCAAAAACGTTTTTAAAAAATATGAAACCTAGGAGATCTTTAATTTTTTTCCAAAATTTATTTATGAACTAACTCACCAACAGTGAAAGATTGAAATGGATTTACTGGAAAACATGACAAGTTAGCTTTTTGAATGAAAAGATGAGAGATTCATTCCTAATCAGAAAGAAAAAGAAACTGTAAAGAAGAAAGAAAAAAGATGCACAGAGGGCCTGGGGCAGAAAAACCAGAGGATAAAATATGAATTTCAGATTTCTTAACTGGGACTGAGATTTTTTTGTTGAGAACTGTTCCACAAAATCCAGAATGACTTTAGCTTGTAAAAGCAATTATTCACTTGTAAGTTCTTTACTCATCTTGAGTCACAGTAATCCTGGTATCAATATTATAAACCTTCAAGAAATGAAAGCTCTACATTTTCTGCACATTGGAAGGTAAGTCGATGCCTCAGAAACACAGTTCATCTGTGTTAGGCACAAATGCACCCTATGAAAAGTCAGGACTATGCTGCCTTTGTAACCAGGACTGACACAACAGTATGCAGTTTAATAATCAAAGAAGTAAAGATTTAGTTGCAATCTGTCAATTATAGCAATTTTTTCCTGATGTCTTTTCATTATTCTTTAAATCTTATTCTTTTTGTTATTCTTATGTCCATCAAGCCAACTTTTCTGTTTTCAGTGGAAAAACTCCATGGTAGTAATAAACCTTAATAGAAGTGTTACGAGCTGTCCTAAATAACCTGGAATTCGGGTCAGAAATCACTGTCACTTTATGGCTTTTGCAAAGGAAATCACAGAAGTTCAAATTTCACTCAGGACTGGAAGAAGTGTTTCACCACAATCTGTCCCTCCTGTCATAAGCTCCCTCCAGGCCTTAGGACACTTCAATTTCAAGCTAGGGTACAAAGGCACCCAGAAGACCCTTCGTGGTGGCTTAGTTTGATTTAAACTCTTGTGTTCTTAAGTGTCACCCAGAGTTTCCTTAGAGTCTTCTAAAGTGAGTGCGACTCACATGCAAAACCACGACGCATAGATGGTTCTGACACTGCTTTCTGTGAACTAGTCTATGAAAAAGTCTTAAGAGAATTTTGAGACCAGACTGTCCCAAAGCTGCTGAATGGGAAACTCCTCTCAGCAAACCATTTACTCTAATTCGCTTTACCATTCTAGTTTCTGAAAACATCTCTTTAAAAAAACTCCGCAAGAGATTCCCTCTCAACCAATTACAGAGTTCGATCTTCTAATCATCTGTTTTCCATGAGTTGTCGACTGCTCGGTGCTTAGACCGTAGGCCCAGCTGTTCAGTGACTAATCACTCGGCACTGCTGTTGAGAGAGCAGCTCCAACACAGAGCTTCCGGCAGTCTTCACGGATCTTTCATCGCTTGTGATTCCCCGGATTGGAATATTCTGTGACGTAAGCTGCCCAAGCTGTGTGCGTACAGACACCCCTCTTCCTGCGCCTACACTGCGCACGCCCTAACGCTAATGCCAACGCCGGGTCAAGGGCGATCGTGTGAATCAGCAGACAACAAATTCTCGTTCCAAGTGGTGTGAAACAGGATTGCAGAACTTCATCCTTCTTGCTTCCGGCCTGTTTCTACGACCAGATGCACTGGACGCACGCCCAGCAGGCACAGATACGATAGGTGTGCTCTCTCCGCTTTCCTGACGGCACTGATTTTGTTTCGCCTTGTAATTTTCTCAAGAACCACGTCAACTTACGCAGCAGCTGAACCTGTCTTTCATTGCTGAAGTGGAGGGTGGCCTTATTGACAATGTCTATAATAAATAGAGCTCTAAAAGAAGCCTTTTTCCAAACTCCCACAGCTGGGCTTAGGGACCTTGCTGGGTCTTCCCATGGCTTCTTGTTTTAGCATTTGTGACCAGACAGCCAATTTCTGACCCACTAACATGAAGCCTAGAGGGGGTCACTACTCCCAGTGCTTCAAAGAGGGCCTGCGACATGAAAGTCGCTCAATATATCTGTCGCAATAAACGTGCGAAGTGTAAAGCACTAGAGCAGGGCGGCATTCTGTGACATTCAAGTGGGAGGCACACCCAGTAACTCCACCTTGCGTCCTCCACCCAAAAAACATTTTTTCAGTTCACTTTGTTCTTGAAACAAATACAGCTCTACTCAAATACAACCCTCCTTTAAAAGGAACATTCCGTAGGATTCTCACCAATATTCTGAATTAGTCTTAGTTTTTGTTCATGCATGATATTTTCCTGCTACCATGAAGCTGGAATTCATTGATTGAAAAAATTCCTGCAGAAGTGTTCTTTAATCAGGGCTCATCCTCAGTAGATTTATTTCACGGCAGCCCCTTTTCGTAAGGTATCACATGGATATAAGACATGTAAAGAATTCCTAAGCTAGTTTTATTTCTTAAAAAATAAATTTGGTGTGTGTGCGTATGTGTGTGCATACATAGCTAACTTGATTTAACAGCATCTGTTCGTGCCAAATTAGTTTCACAAATTAGCCTGGACTATCCACCAGCATGGGAAATCAGCATCATTCTACTTGCGTTTAAGGGTAAATGACCACATCCAGAATGGAATTCGAAGTTGGTCAAGGCACTGCACTCAGAGAACGGCAGCCTCAGGTCTTCCCACCACCACCGCCCAGGGCCAAAGTCTACGTACTCCACAGGCAATGAACTTGGGAACAGGCAGGTCAGCCTGAGCGGGTGGGGTGTTTCACTTTGGCACACTGTGAGACACACACAAAGTTCTACAGGGGCCCCCTTGCAGTGACTGCCTAAGTGACTCTGGTCCAGACCCAGCATTTTGCATGAGAGGCATCATAGCACATTACAGCACAGAGAGTCCAAAACTACACAGCCTGTATTAAATCATGACTGCATAGCTTCAGGGCGGTGGCTGAACCTCCCTGAGTCCCAATTCTTCATCTTTAATCTACAGATGACGATGACAGTGGCACAGCTTCTCCAAAGGGTTGTTTTCATGGGGATGAGCCACACAATGATCACATGCAGTAATTAGTACATGGAAGGCACTGAGCGTAGTTCCTGGGAAAGCCTCAGTGCCCATTCAGTGTCCACCATCATTGCAACCCCGAGGCTAAGGCCAGACTGAGGCACCGAGGACGGTGTCAGGACCCACTGTGAGGAGCACAGTCCCTCCCTCCATGACCCTGAGAGTGAACTTTTCTTTGCAGGTTGCACCCAAGGTGCCTCATTCACCTCCCTCCTGTCCAAGCCCTGCCTGAGACAACTCACAGGCCCAGTGCGATCAGGCTAAAGAGAGTCTCAAGATTTGCTCTGTGCGGAGTAACACACACTTACGGCGTGTGTTCAGAGGTCCTCCCAAAGCCTCATAAGGGCATACATAGGTGGGGCTTTTCCAGAGGTGGCTCAATCTAGAGTGTGACTGATTCATGGTGCAATGCGGGGGCTAAGGGTGCCAAGACTAAGGGCGGGTGATTGCTACATCAGTCTCCTGATTGGTCCGGCACTGCCCTCACCCTGGTGGCCCAGACAGAACGTAAAAGGGGCAGAAAGAAGCGGCTAAGGTCTTTTGCTTGTTTTTCAACCTTCTGCCCCCGATGAACCGTTTCTCCTCTGCAATGCCTGTCTGCCAGGCCACCCTGCCTGAGAGCCAGCTGATTACTGAAACTGCTACAAACCGTGGGCCAAGGAACCCTTTCCTCCTTTACGTTTGGCGTCAGGTATCTTAGCAACAAAAAAGGAACTGAGACACACACACAGATGAAAATAAGATCGTGCCTCACCTCACAGTGCACCAGTACAGTCAGTCCTTAGTGAATGGTCATAAGCCACAAAATCTATGATACATGAAAGCCATCTGAACCATCACTGATGCCTGTTTTCCAAGAATGGCATCCTCACGCGGGCTCAGGTGGATTTCCCTGCACAGGACTCCTGTTCAAAGACTCCTGCACACAAGATTTAAATGCTCTTACAGCTTTCGTTTGACGCTAGACACCGTGTTTACCTGCGCAAGGTAGTTAATGAGGGAGTCTTTGTTGTCCTCCCAGTAGCTCTTCAGGGTCTCTTCTGGTGGGAACTTTTCACAGCTAAGCTCCACTGTGATCTCGAAACAGTTGCTGCTCAGGTAATTGAAGTCTTGCATTCCTGCCAAAGCACCAAATGGAAAGTCAACATATGCATGTTTTCAATAGATGAATATCTCTACATTACACTCAGAGCTAAGTTAAAACAACAGTCCCTTTGGTGGAGCCTCTAGGAAAGCACAGAGAAGTCATCTACCACAGGGTCAGAATGCACACGAGGGTGAGGGGTGCCCTAAAAGCACCAGCTCTCTCAGCTTCTTCAGTACTTAGCTCCATGCGTTGCCCTTGCAGGGTGTGCAAGCAGAAGCCATCCACACTGCACATTGCTGCGATGGGCTTCAAAAGGGATAACCAGGTGAAAGTCCCCACCCTTGCAGACCCATTAAAGAGAAGCATGTCCCTCTCAGGGCACCTTCTATCAGGGAAGAACTCGGATAGTCATGCGAGATGAGCCAGCACACTATTCTCTCCTTCACTCCGACCAGTGTCACAGGCAATTCTGAGGGATCAGAGGGCTTGATAACACACTTACGTATTAATTCAATAATCACTAGGCTGGGAGGTGGCTCAGTGGTAGAGCTCTTGCCTTGCATCCACAAGGCCCCAGGTTCGATCCCCAGCACCATAAAAAAGATTGAATTCCATGATCTCTGAGTATCTACTACTCATAGGACATGTTAATAACACTTCAAGCTTTACCAGACAGGAAATTCTGCACCCAAAACCATTTTAACGTGAATTTAATTAACATTAGTAGTGGATGCTGCTGATGTCCATCAGATCACTTTTACGGAGCCCATGTACCCACCACAAAGCTGCTGTAAGTGGTGGCTGCTAAGAGTTCTTAACTGCCTCCTCTTTCCTGGAGATGTTCTGACAGAAGGTACCTGGGTTAAGAGATTACACCTCCCATTCCTTACCAGCAGCACAAAACAGAGGCTAACTGATAGGCAGCCACTGAAAGCTAGTTTCTTTGCCTAAAGAAGACACCTGCCCTGAGTTACACTTCGGGCCCTGCTCCCAACAGCTCTGGCCAAGACTGGCCATTACCTGAGGACACAACCTCTCCAGTTCTACCCTTTTCCTTCCCTACTTCCCTTATTTCCCGACAGGGCTCTCCTAAGAAGTACCCTCCCCCACAAAGTCATAAACATCTAAGTCACCGTCTCAGGTCTGCTTCTAGAAAACGTGGCTCAAGACAGTGATTTTATCCCCTATAGAGAAAGCTGAAGAACCATCAAAGATATCACTGGCTGATCACTGTAGGAAATACTCACTGACTAATATTATTGTTACTGCTAATATTATTATTGTCAGTATTTGGCTAAAGAAGTTATTTGATACTATATAAATAATATGCTATTGGTTCCAAAAGTTAACTCCAATGGAATTACTGAAGTTTTTATATGAGCAAAGGTATATGAGGAAATTCCTTCCCATCTGACATATTTGACTTACTCTACAACCTAAATCTGACAGAGGTCTGACCTCTCAAGTTACAAGGAACAACAATGCACTAAATCTGACCTGGTCAGTGTAAACTATAAACTAAAGCCAGGTAAACATCTACCAGAAAAAAACAGGAAGAACATTTTTCTCAGGGCCTCACGCAACAAAACTAAGCTTATCCGACAAAGCCCTATCGTTATCCGCTGCCACTGAACTCTTTCTTGTTGCCTCAGAAAATCTTCGTTAGGCAGCAAACTTTTCAAAGGGGACCAGCATCATTACATTTCACTCTTCATTCTTGGCTGAGACAGGCATCATGCCACTGCTAGGGGTTGTCACAGCAATAAAAATAAGAGCCCTACAGAGTCCATGTGAGGACAGAGCGAGGGGGAGGGCTGTCTTGATTCAGGACAGCGGCTCCCCAGCTGCAGTCCTGCATGTGGCTTCACGCTGTGCGCATGCTGTGTAACAGGTAAAAACCTTCCTGACCTAGTAGTGCTATTACCTGAGTGCGTATAAACTACATAGTCTGTGTCCAACAGTGCCCTATCCCACCCTCTAGAAAAATGAAAAAGTGTGTACAAGATGCACGAACGTCCACACGTACCTGGTAAAATATGCATCTACCTATAGTAAAATATGACTAACCAGTAATAAGGGTACGACCCTCTTGACTAAGGCCTGGACTCAAAAGAAGGGTAGTTAATAATGTTCAGTTTCTACCTTACCAATGAACAGCTTCAGTTTGTTTTCTGTATGCCTTATTTAGCAACTTGACTTTTTTTCAATCAAAAAAAACTAAGTTACATATTATTCATGCTATAGATTCAGTCTTCCGAATGAGGGACAGTGAAGATTCTCCAAATGTCAGTCACTCTGTAAACCTAAACAGTAATTATACAGAGGCCAATAGCACGTAATCAGAACACAGCATGGACACTCACCCCCGGGCACGCTGTACCAAGCCCCACCATTGGTCGTCCCGTCGACAAAGCTACTGTCGTCATCGTTCTTGCGGCAAGGTGGCCGACTGGGGTCCGACATGGCCGGGTTGTAAGAAGAGTACGAGCGAGCCAAGCTTTGGAAAATGGCGTCGTCTGGGCAGGAGCTGTATTCATGAGCGCTACCTAGAGAATAAACCCACAGCACGGAAGAAACTGACACAGAATACAGAGAATATTCATTTGCTGAAGAGTGACTTGATGCTGAACTCCTGCTGACCTGTTTTTCGGCTACATTGCTATGGGAAAGGGCTGAGTTTAAATACTAAAAAATTACACTTAGACTTTGGGTTCTATAACCTCCATTCCTAATACTCCAAAGCAGCGATGGAGTAGAAAGCACGTTCTACTTGGGAAGTGAAAGCCTCCCGAGAAGCGGGAGGGGGTGAGGTCGTAGCAGAGTAGACCTGGCAGAATACCCAGAGTTCCACTGTGAAAAATTTTATTTAAAAAAAAAAAGCACCATTTATCAACCTTGCAGCACCACGAGACACTCTCACACATGTTATTCAGCATTTGGCTTTAATTTTCTTGATTATCTCCTGTGTGTATGACAGAAGAACGCCTGATACCACATATTCTTATTCATGTATTAGAAAATATGTCTGCCCCACAAGTTTCCCAGCTATGGACAAACCACAAAATCCTCTGCATTTATTTATAATATTGTTTAACCAGACTGCTTTGAAATTTCCAAGTTTCCAGTCTCTAAAATTGTCATCCTGTGTTTCCAGAGCGCTTAATCTTCAGTGGCCCCAGAGAATGGATCCACAGCAGGAAATTTCCTGGAGCAACAAACATCCAGCTACAGCTGGCTGTGCTGGAAGCTCAACTAAAACTAGAGGAAACCAAAGCCCCACTTGCGCACACACACACACACACACACACACACACACACGTGACCCTACTGCATAAGCGTGAAAGCATCCTGAGACACTCACAGGCCCTAACCCCTCATCCAAGGCTAGGCCCATTCTTAAACCATCTTGTAAACAACACTCCACAGCTTCTACAATCTCTCCATCTTCCTAGGGTCTAGGATTACTCAAAACCCAAGCGGATCTAAGGGTTCTATTAAGGTTATGTCTCTTTTCCCCTAAACTTTGAAAAAAGTCACAATTTTTTTCCTGCAAAATACATGAAACAGATGTAGGGTGTCTTTACACAAATGTATTTCTATAGGCAAATTCACTTAACAGCTGCTTCTTTAAAAAAATATAACAGAAATCATCCAGGAAACTTTCTTATAAGAACCGTGAGCTTTGATCCGCAGAGAGAAGCAGGAAGGACACCTACCACTACGCGTCTCATCGTACGGGTAATTGGCCACCAGGTCCCCTCCATGGAGGTTGGCAGAAAGCACGAAAGGAATATCCATAATCCAGTGAATCACGGCCTTTGTCTCAGGAGCAAGCTGCAGTACAGATCAGAGATGTGAGGGGTTACAGCTTTGCAATTTTTACTTTTATTCATCCATGTTTTCAGTACGTAATTATTACACTCATTGTGGGGAAGTGGTCCATGTACAAAACACATCTCAATCTTTTTACATCTTCTTCCCCTCTCCTCTCCACGCCGCCCCCACCACATCTCTTGGTTCCCTTCTCATTAGCAAAAGATCTATGTTGCTCTCTCCTAGTATCTTTTATTGTTGCTCTTTAATTTATTTATACTTTGGGTTTCTCATATAAGAAAAACAATAGTTCTTCAAGCTTGTGTGTCTGATGACTTTCACTTAACATTACGGTCTCAATAAATTTGATCTTCATTGGTTGATCAATTGACAGAAAGACACAAAAAGGATTTTTAAAACTGGAAGCTAGCTGGGTGTGGGACCCCCACCCGTAATCCCAACACTTGGGAAGCTGAGGCAGGAAGATCACTGCAAGTATGAAGCCAGCCTGGGCTATAAAATGAGTTCAAGGTGAGCCTGAATTTCATAGTGAGACCTTGTCTCAAAAAGACTGCCTAAATAAATAAATAATAAAAATTAGAAGCTGGTTTTTTTCTTTTTTTTTTTTCTTTTTGTCTTTTTGAGACAGGGTCTCACTATGCAGTTCAGGCTGGTCTTGAACTCACTTTGTAGCCCAAGCTGGCCTCAAACTCACAACAATCCTCTTGCCTCAGCCTCCCTAGTGCTGGGATTACAGGCGTGCACCACACATCCAGTTCAAGCTATTCATACTTTAACCATTTTGTGGTTGTTTTCACAGAAAAAAAGAAGTTTCTATACAAGCAGAATTCCCGGGGTCTTTCTCAGACATGTATTTAAGAGTATTTCAATCACATTTGAATTTCCTTGATCATCCTAATTCGTGGGACATCAGTTTTTCTCTCTGTGGCTTGAAAAGTAGCATGCAAATCACAAGTTTTGAGACACTGTCTGATCTGTAATGATTTACATATCTTTGTGAATAACAGTTAAGCACAAGACAAAGAGAAAAGAGTTGAACTGCAGAAAATGATCCTTTGTTATGGTTCATACACGTGGCAGATGTATTTCCAATTTATGTTATTTTTTTAATAATTTCTCAACAATACTGCTCTTATAAAAGAATATTAGATTTTCTTTCAGATCTGACTATAAAGTATCAGTCTACTGTAGAATGATAACCTTAAATTTGAAAACAAAAGAAAAAAGTTTCAAGAAATTATGTTAAAGGGAAGGAAGGATTAAAGGGCGGGGAGGGGGAGGGGGAAACAAACAAGTTATACCATGTATAGTACAAATTCTCTATGATGAACGTGACCATTGTGTATATCTACAATGTACCAATACAATCTAATTTTTAAAACAGAATTTATATTAAGTCTTTGAAATAATTCACAGGTCCTCACATCTTGGAAGCAAAAAAAAAAAAAAAACAAACAAAGAAGGAATTTATACCAAAGAATTAATCTGGAGCCAAAAGCCTGCTACTTTTATGTCATGAGTTTTTAACAGCTACTAGGAAGACTCTCAAATGCTTGAGGAAAAGACAACCTTTCACTGGAGATGTGATTCACACTGTTCAAGACAGAATATCTAAGGGCCTCCGTCTGTACCGGTGCAGCTCTGCCCTGTTTATGAATAGCTCTCATGTGCACCATTTTATTGAGCACCACAGAGTCCTCACTCCATAGGAATCGGAGGGTTAGGTGCTTTTTCTTGAGACAAGGTCTTGCTCTGTAACCCAGGCTGCTCTCAAGCACACAGTTTTAGTAAGGGCTCAGGAGGCAACAGACATTACCCTGTATTCATTACTTATCTGAAAATATTTGAAATGGGATGTGTGATATGCTACCAAATATTTATAGATCAGTGCATTCATGGGAAAGAATTTGGGGGCATACATACGAAAATGTGGATAGTCACTGAAGACTATAAGACAAGAGGTTCTTTCTCTTATTTATTTGCTTCATCTCTTTGTCTATAATAAAACAATAATTTTATAATTTAAAATGTTTAAAATTTTTGAAACAAGCTCAAAGATACAGTCCCAAACACAAAAAGTTGCATAAAGTTAATAGGTTTGGCCCATTGTTAGGTTTTTTTTGGTTGTTATATTTTCTTTGTTTTCGTGCTGGGAATTGAACTCGGGACCTTGCACTTTCCTGGCAGGCACTTGTGCCACTGAGCTACATCCCCAGCCCCTTGTTAGTTTTTTATATCACACACCACTGCTAAAATTCTTTTACTATTATGTTTAAAAGTAAGAAGCAAATTCTACGATTTGATAAATTAAAGTGACTTTCTCTTTGCCTCTGAACAGAGCCTCATAAACTAAATGCCAAGACCCCTTGGGTACCCTAATCACATGTATAAATGATCCACAGGGTGAATCACTCTGAAGCACCCCGAAGAACAAGGCCTTGATACACTCAAACACCATTTGTGACCCATCTTCCAAACTTCTATTTAAAGACTGAAACTGTAGCTCTAAAGCTATGTATACCCTAAAATTAGCTGGCTTTGGCTTTTAAAGTATGTTAAAGCTGTATTTATTCATTCTCTTCACAACTCTAGGCATTAAGAGCAAGTGTAACCCTAATAAACTATTGGGTGTCTTTTAATCCATAATGTTTTCAAGCAATCCAGGCCAAGACTCCTGTGCTCAGCCCAGATAACAGGGGGGTGGCCAGCTGTGAGCTCAGGACAGGTGAGAAACGCCTCTGCGGGAAGAGGTCAGGGTTAGAGGAAGACCAGATCTTCATTGTCAGAGGCTTCAAAGAGCAGGGAGCCCATGAGTCCCCAGTGGTGAGTCCCAAGAACACTGCCAGAATCGGCACCCACTGGAATCAGCCTTTCTGACCCAGGGTGCCCAGCATACCACACCGAATAAGCCTTAACACTTAAAACTCTCTGATACAGACATGAGGCTGAGAGGGATTGGGGAAAAGAATATAGAATGATATTCATGAAATACTACTATACCTCTCCCACTGGTAGGGTCAAAACATTTGTCCCCACCTAACTGAACACAAGACAGGCTTGACGGTGCCTCGGTGCTTAGTGGGGACGTAAATGTACCCACGTAGGCTCAGGGGAGTTTAACGCTCCAAAGTTCACACAGCAAGTTCGGAGCCGGGATTTGATGCAAGGTGGCTAGATCTAGACCTCACCCTTCTGCCATGTTGGGTTTTCACTTTATCCTCCGGGCTGAGGAAAACTGACAAGGTTTCCTTACGCAAAGGAGCAATGATTTGTGCGCAAAGAAGACTGTGGAGGAGCCGAGGTGACCCAACGGGTTGGGGGAAGATGGACACAAAGAACAGGAATCCACCGCACCAGCAGAGAGGACGCTGACCTTGGAGCCTGAACCAACCCCAAGGCGTTGGCAGAGCGAGGGACCGCGGAAAGGCCAGCGGGGTGTGGGAAACAAGGGCTGGCGAGCAGGGGCAGCGTGGAAAATCAAAAGCTTTGACGAGGTGCTGGAAAAGCTGGCTTGCCTCTTGCCGAAAACTGAAAATAGACCCCAGTCTATCACCATGCACCAAACTCAGGTCAAAATGGATCATAGACCTCAACATCAAAACAGAAACTCTAAACCTACTGGAAGACAAAGTAGGTAAAAATCTGGAAGACATAGGAGTAGGCAGAGAGTTCATGAACAAGAA
>PVLD010018306.1:0-39364 GCA_004027595.1 Dinomys branickii | reverse complement strand
CAACTGCGCCATGTCAGATCTGCGATCCCCTCCTCCAGAGGAGGTTCTGCTTAGACTTTCCGAGGGTTTCACTTCCTATCTCAGATCCCTCCCGAGTTCAGGATATCCACCTCCCTCCTCTCTGTCCTTCACATGTTGCTATATTGTCATGTCTGAGTGGCATTCCTCCGGGAGGTTCTCTCTCCGCTGCCCACCCGGTCACCATGGGTTCATATAACGTTCATATATGCATGTCTTGCACATTTGTATATCTTGTGTTATATCTGTTTCTTTAGTAAACCCTGACTGATACACTAGGACTATTTTAGTGTAGAAATGGCACCGGGATTTGTTCTAGAAAATAGCTCACCACACAGAACTGAGTACATCTCTCAGAGGAATTTCAAAGGAGGATTTTCAATAACTGGAGCAATGGTGAAGTTTCCTGAGGAAGCACTTCTTTGTAAATTTTTAAAAAAGAAAATAGTACAAAAATAAAAAAAACAAAAGCAAAATACAAACAACACAAAGCAAGGACATTAGAAATGATACAGGGTGTCAAACCAAATGATAGGGATTAACAGTAGCTATTATATTACATATTGCTATCTTCAACAAATCTGCTCAGATTACCAGATATAAGAATAGAAGATTGATCAAATCATTAAAGAGAATAAGAAAATAATAATTTAAAAGAACGTTAGAGACAATACATAGTGGCACTAGGCAGGATTGTAGGAATTCACCATTGGTTGTTATACTGCAAATTGTTGTTATCACATAGATTGCTCAGATTACCAGATATAAGCATGCAAAACTGGTCAAAATAGGAGGAAAAAAAACCCCTTTTAATCATTAACTCTTCCCAACAAACCATCAGACACCAAAAGTGCAGTTATACCATCCACCCATATATATATATATATATATATATATATATATATATACAATTTGCCTTAGTACTTATTCTTCTTTCCCTCATCCCAGTTGCTCCTTCCTTTAAGCAATTTCTTTCCCTTTCTTATTGTCTGTTGTACATTTTGGATTGTATTTACTCTTTCATGTTCTTACAGCAGGGAGACAATGTGATGTTTACACGTGTGAGTGTGATTTATTTCACTTATGAATACAGTATCCAGCCACATCCATTTACCTATAAAAGCCTCGAGTCTACCTTTTTTGTAGCTGAGTAATACTCCATTGTATAGAAATACCACATTTTTTTAATCCATTCCTCAGTTGATGGGCATTTGGGTTGTTTCCAAGATTTACCTATGACAAATTGCACTCTTGTAAACATCGGTGCACATATGTTGCTGTGGTATGATGTTTTTCATTCTTCTGGTAAAATACCCAGAAGGGGAATACCTGGGTTAAGTGTGAGACCTCCAATCCCAGTTTTGTGAGGAATCTCCAGACTGATTTCCATAGTGGTTTCGCCAACTAATACTCCCACCAGCAGTGGAGAGGTGTTTCTTTTGCCCACAGCCTCTCCAGCATTTGTCATTGGTTGATTTCTTAATTATAGCCATTCTTTGTGGGCTGAGATGAAATCTCAGTGTTGTTTTAATTTGCATTTCTCTTAAATGACTAATGATGTTGAACATTTTTTCATATATTTATTTGCCATTACTATTTCTTCATCTGAGAAGTGTGTGTTCATCTCAGATGCCCATTTTTGGATTGGGTCTTTGAATTTTTGGGCCCTGATTGTTTTTAATTCTTCATATGTTCTAGATAGAAGTCCTTTGTCTGAGGGGCTGTTGGACAAATTTTTTTCCCAATTCATGGGTTTTCTTTTTACTCTGTTGGTGATTTCTTTTGATGTGCAGAAACTTTTCAATAGGATGAGATCCCAGATGATTCTTTGAATTATTTCCCATGCAGTTTAGTTTTTGTTCATGAACTCTCTGACTACACGTATGTCTTTGAGAGTTTTACCTACAAAAGTAGGTAAATCTTCCAGTAGATTTAGTGTTTGTTTTGATATTTAGATCTTTGATCCATTTTTACTTTAGTGTATGGTGATAGACGTGGGTTTAGTTTTAGTCTTTGGCATGTGGAAAGCCAGGTTTCCAACACCACTTGTTAAAGAGGCTATCTTTCTTCCAGTGAACATGTTTGGCCTCTTTGTCAAAAATAAGGTGGCTGAGTGTGCTTGTAGCTGTGTCTGCATCTTCTAACCTGTTCCATTGATCTTCAGGTCTGTTTTTTTGTCAGTACCACGCTGATTTTATCACAGTAGCTTTGTAGTGTAATTTTAAGCCAGGGATTGTGATGCCTTCTACCTTTCCTTTGTTTCCCAAGATTGTTTTTGCTATTCTAGGCCTCTTTTGGTTCCAGATGAATTTGAGGAATGTCTTCTCTAGATCTGTGAGATATGCTAGTGGAATTTTAATGGGCATTGCATTGAATCTGCACAACAATTTTGGGAGTATAGCCATTTTCACAATGTTGATTCTTTCTGTCCATGAGCAAGGAATACCTTTCCATTTTCTGAAATCCTCTTTGATCTTTTTTTTCAGAGTACTGTAATTTTCACTGTACAGATCTTTTACTTCTTTTATTAGATTGATTCCTAAGTATTTCATTTTTTTAAATGCTATTATGAAAGGTGTGGTTTCACTGATTTCTCTCTTAGTGTGTTTGTTATTTGTGTACAGGAATGTTATTGATTTTTGAGTGTTGAATTTGTACCCAGCTATGCTCCTGAATTTGGTTATTAACTATGAGCCTTTTGGGGGAGTTTTTGGGGTCTTCTCTGTAGAGTATCATGTCATCTGTGAATAATGATAATTTCACTTCTTTTCCTATCCTTATTCCTCTTATTTCTCTCTCTTATCTAATTGCTCTGGCTAATATTTCCAGAACTATATTGAATAGAAGTGGTGACAGTGGATATCCTTGTCTCGTTTTTGACTTTAAAGGGAAAACTTACAGTTTTTGACCATTTAGAATGATGTTAACTGTTGGTTTGTCATAGATGGCTTTTATTAGATTGAGGTAAAGTCCACCTATGCCAATTTTCTGTAGAGTTTTTATCATGAATAAGTGTTAGACTTTATCAAAAGCTTTTTCTGCGTCAATTGAGGTGATCATGTGATTTTTATCTTTGTCTCTGTTGATGTGGTGTATTACATTAATTGATTTGCGTATATTGAACCAACCCTGCATTCCTGGGATGAAGCCCACTTGGTCATGGTGTAAATCTTAATGATTTGTTGCATTGTGTTTGCTAGTATTTTATTGAAAAGTTTTGCATCTATGTTCATTAGGGAGATTGGCCTGTAATTATCGTTTTTGTTTTTTTCTCTGGTTTTGGTATCAGGATAATACTTGCCTCCAGGAATGAGTTGGGGGAGAATTCCTTCCTTTTCAATTTCCTTAAAGAGTTTGAGAAGTATTGGCATTAAATCTTCTCTAAATTTCTTGTAGAATTCAGCTGTAACTCCATCAGGATCTGGGCTTTTCTTCATTGACAAGTTTTTTATTACATTTTCAATTTTGCTAGCTGATATAGGGTTATTCAGGATTTTTATATTTTCTTCATTCAGCTTTGGTAGTTCATATGTATGTAGAAATCTGTCCATTTCCTCTTTGTTTTCAATCCTGTGAGAGTAAAGATCTTCAAAGTAGGTACTGATGAGCTTCTGAATTTCTACAGGATCTGTGTTGATTTCATCTCTTTCATTTTGTATTACATGTATTTCAATTTTTTCTTCCTTTGTTTAACAAGGTTGGCTAGAGGTTTATCAATTTTATTTACTTTTTCAAAGAACCAACTCTTTGACTCATTTATCCTTTGTATTTTTTTTTTAGTCTCCATTCATTAATTTATGCCCTGAGCTTTATAATTTCATGCCTTCTCTGGGATTTTGGTTTGATTTGTTCTTCTTTTTCTAGAAGCTTGAGGTACAGCATAAGATTGTTGATTTGTGCTTATTCTGTTTTCCTGAGGTAGGAATTCACTGCTATTAATTTCCCTCTGAGGACTGCTTTCATTGGATCCCATGGGTTCTTGTAAGTTGTGCCTATATTTTTGTTTGATTGTACATAGAGTTTAATTTCTTCTTTGATTTCACCTGTGATCCATTGATTGTTCAGGAGGGTGCTGTTTAATTTCCATGTGTTTATGGAGTTCTTGCGATTTCCTTTGCCATTAATTTCCAGTTGCATTGCACTGTGGTGTGATAGTATGCATGAGATAATTTAAACTCATTTGCATTTCCTTAGGCATCTTCTATGTGCTAGCATATGGTCTATTTCAGAGAATGTCCCATGTGCAGCTGAGAAGAATGTGTATTCTGATGCTGATGGTTGGAACACTCTGTGCAGGTCTACTAAGTCCATTTGTTCACATGTTTGGTTTAGTTCTGTTATTTCTTTGCTAATTTTTTGTCTAGTTGATCTATCTCTTTGTGACAATGGGGTATTGAAGTCTCTAGTTTTGATTATGTTGCTGCTTATTTCTTTTTTCATGTCTGTTAAAATTTTTCTTATACATTTGGGTGTGCCTGTGTTTGGTGCATAGATGTTTATGATTGTTATCTCTTCCTCTTGAAGTTTTCTGCTCATAAGTATGTAGTGATCTTCTTTATTTCTTTTAATTGTTCTTGGTTTGAAGTTCCTATTGTCTGCAAACAGAATAGCAACACCCACTTTTTTCTGGGTACTTGTCGCATGGAGTACTGTTTTCCATCCTTTAATTTTCAGTCTATGAATTTCTATTTGAGTTAAACGTGTTTCCTGTATACAAAATATTGTTGGATTTTTTTTTCTTGATCCAATCTGCCAGTCTACTTCTTTTGGTTGGTGAATTGAGTCCGTTTACATTGATGGTTATATGTGATATGTATTGGCTTATCTTTGTTATGTTGTTTTCCTGCTATTGGTTTCTCTTCTTTCCCTCTGTTTAATTGCTTGCTCTGCTTGGTGTTTCCTTTCTGTTGTTGTTCTTAAAGTTGTAGTCTTTTTTGTGTCTTTCTGGAATATGTTTTAGAACTCTTTGTAGGGTTTGTTTGGCACTCATGAAGTTCTTCAGTTGATCTTTATCTGGAAATATTTTATTTCTCCATTAATTTTGAAGGATAGTTTTATAGGATACATCATTCTGGGTTGGAAGTTGTTTACTTTCAGGACCTGCAATATGTCACTCCAAGCTCTTCTTGACTTGATGGTTTGTGTTGAGAAATTTGCTGTGATTCTGATGAGCTTTCCTTTATAGGTGATCTGTTTCTTTTCTCTCACAAACCTACCAAACTCTTCCCCTAAACTAATTCCAAAGGCTTCTATGGTCAGGTAATATCACAGCAATTAACCTGCTCCTGGTACCGAAATCTATCACAGTTACTTTTTTATTGCTGAGACAAAATAACTAATGCCCACAAGTTAAAGGAGGAAAGGGCTATTTCAGCTCACAGTTTGTAGAGGTTTCAATCCATAGTTGGCTGGTTCTAAAGCAAGATGGCATGACAGAGTGGTATCACAGTACAGATAGGAGGCAGCAGCAGAGAAGCAGCAGCAGCAGCAGCAGCAGCAGCAGCAGCAGCAGCAGGAGCAAGCCTGCCTTCCCTCTCTCCTGTTATAGCCCATACAAGTTTGTAAACCTGATTTGTGTCATCCACACTCAGAGTGGGGCTTCCATTATCCACCCCTTAATCTTAGTGTCACACCCTTAAAGCAGTCCATTGCCCAATTCCAAAAATTCCAAACCAAATTTTCAGCCTTATCTCTTACTGATCTCCTTTATATAGTCTGTTCTTTAGCTAAACTGGAATGCCTACTATCCCTTAAATGTGTACTAGCTTCTATGCCCTTACATTTTGCTGTCTGTAAACAATTTATTTCACTTTATAATTTCATCTACACTGCCTCTCAAAATCTTGTCAAACTTGAATCAAAACTCTCCATGAAATCTTTTCTGTTCTTAGTGATAAGGAATGCCAGTAACATTCTTCACATATCTCTCTTTTGGTCCTTGTGACATTTTACTTTGACTTGTAGAAGTAATGAATTACAGTGGATTTGGAGACAGATAATTTAGGGTTGTATATGAGTTTTCCCTTTTATTATTTCTATATGGTTTTGGTGCAAATCACTTAGTCTCTTTTATCTTCAATTTTACCTCACATTAAATAATAGCAGAGAACACTTCCATGTAACTTTCAGGGATATCTATATCTGTATCTACCTATAGATCTACACCCATCTAGATATCATCTATATCTCTATCTATATCTTATTGGTCTATGTAGTTTATAAATTACTGTAGTATATTTCACCCTCTTATCAAATTTCCTATATATGAGGAGTATGCATCATTCAGTTTTTGTGTGTACCCCTCACAATATTATTATACCTGTTATCTTATTTCCATTATTGCCCTGGTTTCAGTACTCCTCAGTCTCCTCCAAGATGTTTTACATCTTGTTGTCAGATTAATATTTTAAAAACTCTGTTCTGAACATTTTTGGCTGTTTATGGTTTTGTATACAGCAAGTACAATGTTTGTCTGATTACTATTTTAACATAATAAATTGCACTGAAAGAAACTGTCAAATTACCTTAAGTTGTACCCTAGATATATAGTAGTCCTTTCAGTGCAATCTTTCTCTTTGTCCACTTAAAAATTTTTTATGATTCAATTCCATTCTTTAGTTCTAGTTCTACAAACTCACACTGTTTATACTCATGTACTATTCCCCTCAATATTTATCATGCAGGCCAGCTAAAATTTCTATCAATTTTATTTTGAATTTTTTAGTGAGCTAAGTTGTTTGGGTGTAGAAACCTCTATGAAGCTCTAGGAGCTCCCCAGACAATTTTACAGTAGTATAACTCTGGGAACTTAGATCTCATCATTCTTTTATCTCAAACAAAGCAACGCAGGTACACACACACACACACACACACACACACACACACACACTCACAAACTTGAACACACTCAAACAACAAAGAAGAAAAAGCTCTTTGCAAATCATACTTTCTGTGAAAGAAGTGATTTCTCCTTTTGGCCTGAGGTCTCAACCAAATACGGCAAACCAGATATCTAAGACTGAATATTGCATATATACAATCACACCTGTGCTATAACCTGACCTGCATTTTGGCCATTTTGGATGATTGCCCAACTGGATTGTTATTCTTTATTTCTTTCTTTGTTCCTTTTAATGCTATTGGTACAAGTGGTACAAGTAGCACAATTGGGGCCTTCCATTATTCTGACAGAAGGGGGAAATAAAATAATAAAGACCCAGGGGGTTTCTAAAGCTCCAGGCTATAGTACATGCGTGTTTGATTTCATGGCCTGACCTTCAGTAACCTTTTTCCCACTGAAACCTTGTTAAAGGTTCATACATATAGACTGCATCTCATACATGCAATTTAATCAAAGTGAGCCCTGGGACAGGCATGCTCACTGAAAGCCCCTGAAATGAGTCAGTCATTCCCATCAATCTTACCTACAGACCTAATGAGAGGCACCTGGCCTGGGATGCATGTCTTCTAAAATCCAACAGCTTGATTTACCTGTGAGCCGTGTTTCTTATTTTTCCTTGTGTCCTGACACCGCTTTTCTGTTTGTGCCACATTTTTGTTTTCATTGGCATGGACCTGCCCTAAACACATCTTCCCATTGTATTCAACAAATGTAGCTGCTTTTCCTTTTTAACATTAAGTGTACATTTGCACTTCTTTGCTTGTCGTACACAAGAGCCTGGAATCTATCTTTCTCAGCCACCATGTGGTATCATAAGTGCCTGAGCCTGGAACTATTTAGCACTTAGGAATTTGGCACATAGGAGAAGAGAACATGGAAAGATATGGACATAGCAAGTAGACAATAGTTTAGAGAATGTAGACTACAGTGGAAGATATAAAAGAAAATCACTAGTGTTTTGGAATTGTACCAATGAAGAATCAAGCCAAGAAACTCAAGATCCTACCTCTGGTCTGTAGAGGGGACTGGAGATGCACTACTTCCCCAGTGAGAAAAAAACCCATTTAGGCTATTCCAGGGGGGGCATAGGATTAAGGAGTAATGCGGTCCCCTTCTTGGAAGAGTCTGGCTGAACTTGGGGCCCTTTTTGGAAACTGTGGGTGATGCATTGAGAATGCAGACTGCTTGCAGAAAGAACTATGTGAAACCACCTAACCCTCTTGAGTTTTATCAGAGAAGAAACCAGAGGGCAAAGGAAAACCTAGCCAGTAATAAGCATGTTCTTGCTCATCCTGATACAAAAGATGTCCACAGCACTTAGAAGAAAATCTGAGTCCTTGGGGACTTCACGCATTTAGATAGATATATAGATTGTCTGAAACGCTTTTGGAGTTCTATTCCATATGGAGTTAAGGGAGAATATTCCATGAGAAGAAGAAAAATGCAAAGGAGAAGATATCAAGTGTTATGTTGAACTAAAGAAGCTATGAGGAAGTAACTCAGAAGGAAATAGAAAGCAATTTGCCTGCAAAGCACTCTTTAAAATTGTCTTACTATTGCCTCTGAGCACTCCAAATTTGGGAAATTTGTAGCTGGAGGATAGGATCTGGTGTGCGATTGTGTCATTCTTCCAGTTGTCCATCCTGAGAAAGAAGGTGGTAGCAGACTGGGTAATCTAATTCCAAGGCACAGTTGTGTCCTGTGTCCCATCTCCATCTCTCTCTCTGTCTCTCTGTCTCTCTTACACACACACACACACACACACACACACACACACACACACACACACATCTTTGGTAGAAGGCATTCTCCTTCAGTCTTCTCTCTTTGGCTCCATGGGATTTCTTTCTTTCTTCTTCTTCTTTTTTTTTTAGTTAATTTCATTGGTACATTTTAAATATACGCACTGATCACATTCCTCATAGGGAGTTTGTACCTATACATAACATACTTTGATTCTTCTTTTTACCCAACCCCCTCCCTGCTTCAACCTTCCTCTGTATTTACAAAAGTTTTGTTTCTGCTTTTTCCCTTACATTCTCTTTTTTTCTTTTCCCTTCTTTCCCCCTCCCCCTCGCTGGCTCCCCTTCTCGTCTGAGCATTTTCTTCCCATTTCCCAGTATCTGCTATGCAATTTGGTCCTTTGCATTGTTTCTCTGTTGTGGGAAATGGGGCTTCCTTCCTCCCCACACACTTGCTCTTCCTTTCACGGCTGTTTTTGGCAGTGAATTCATCTAAATGAAGGCAAACACATTGTAGATAACTTGACAAGGCCTAAGAAGATCAGCCTTCTGTCTTCAGAAGGCCAAGTGATGGTAATCCAGTTCACCTAATTCTTGGCCAAAGTCAAAGCAGATAAATCTGGAAAAGACCAATTATGCTTTCAAAGAAATCCTTTTTGTCCCATTGACCCAGGTTATCTGCTTAAGTCTAGCATCTCCTGTTGGGCAGGGTTACAGAATTATACTTATAGCTTCTTGTCAGCAACTTTTTCATGAACTAAATGAGGTATAATCACTGGAGACTAATGATGTACTATTGCTCATCAGAAGAGCTGATAGGGAAGGTCAATATTATCATCCCGGTTGGAACAATATTCCAATGGGACACCTTCCAGATTTGTAGGCAGTAATATATTTTGAATTTTAAGCAATTCAAGATAGTGACTAGAGGAAGGGGATAGAATTTGGGCAAAAATGTGAATTTTAACTACCCTGAGTTTAAAACAAGACTCTCTGTGCTCAGCTTCCTTTAAACCTTTAAGAGACTGTGAACCTCAGTCTCTGGTTTTGGAGCCAAGGGGGCACACAAACCTCTTTTGGCCATGGCATACATATGCAGTTAACTAGAAGCACACATGGGTTCAGTTATTGGAATTGAAAACAGACCCGTACAAAGAGATAGCTGCACTGTGTCCCAATACCTCTTTGTCCAACAAGTTATCAGCAGGCTATGTGGAATGCAAAGGTCTCCCAGCAATCCCGGTTCATCACTGCCTAGTGATTTAATTCAAGAGCCCGGATCATAAATTGGACTTGATGTCAAACAGCAGCCAAGCCTGAGAATCCGCTCGGGTGTGCTGGGCTTGCTGCAGGCTGACTAGCAGGCATGCTGTCATGTCTGGGTCATCTGCTGTCAGTGGATAGTTCCCTGTGGGAGGTCTAGGTTGCGAGCAATGCAAAAGTCTAGACAGGAGGTGACAGACATGGTGACCTTTGGGATGAGATTGATCTCTGTGTTTTCTGACAGGAAGCCATTCCAGAATGGAGTCTCAGGAGGAATAGTCTAGAAGCCTCATCATCTGTGAGTAGAATTAAACCTGTGTATCTGCTCCACCCTGACTGGAATGCCAAAGGGAGTTTTTTGAAGTTGTATTTTTAGAGCTAAAGGGGGATGTTTATTTGCTTCATCAGTTTTCCTGAAATGTTTGCTTTGGGCTTTAAGAGTGGGGAGGCGAGGGAGGGGAAGAAAGAGGAGGGGAAGATAACTTGCTTTTATGGAGTGTTAGCTTTGAGGCCCGCCCTAGAAAAGGTGCCTCCCTGCATGCGGGTGCACCAAAAACATGTGCAGTGTTTGAAGTCTGCAGTGCCCCCTTCACATTAAACAGGAAGACTAGAGGCTCACAGATGATCACACCTTACCCAACACCATGTAGCAAGTGATTTCTAAGCTTTGTTTATCCCTTTCCCAGGGTCTACCTCTTCTGCCAAAATGAAGATGATTTCAGTCCTTCTGGGAACTCTGGGGGCTATACAAATGTTACAAATGTTAAAGTAATTTAAAAATAGACTTCTATTTCTTCAAAAATCATACAACTAAGTAAAATTTCTGTCGCCATGGATGGTGGTCACCTAGTTACTCTTGAAGGAGAATAGATTGTTCAGTGGAGGAGGTGAAATAGGAACTTACCTAGACTGACGTATGTTCAACTGTATCCCATGGGACACTGGTCACTGGACATTCTTTGCACAAAAAGTGGTTGGAGAATTTTCAAAAAAACCCCTGCTTCATGAAATGCCACCTAACTGGATTTACATTTTGCTGAAACTCAAGTTTCTCAAACGCAATGGATCATGCAAGCTTTCTCCTGCTAGAAAACTGATGAAAACATCACTTGGATGTAATGTTCTGTGGACCACAATTTCCCTGCACTTGTTTGAGTTTTAATGGTAGTATCAGTTCCCTGGATCTAGATTCAGACATCATCAACTTCAGGCACAGGAATAGTCATTTGCTATGGCTTTGACTTCAGCCGATTGGCAAATGCAGGGGCAATCTCAAATAGTGTCATGATCCTTTGAATACTGTTTGGAAGATGGCGAAGATATTTCAAATATTATAAGGAAAAAAAGCTAAGGCTGGATATACAATCTTCTTAATAGTATTTTATATTCTTAACCTCTAAGATCAAAGCTTTTGTGTAGACCAATCTTCAGTAATGTATGATTATCAAGCACAAATACTTCAAATCCCAAGACCATTCACTTTCTATGGATAAGATAAAAAAATAATCCAAACCCAAATGAGCTTGAGATATCTGGAAAAGGCTAACTGTGTCTCATCTCCTCTAACCTTTATCTTTGCTTTTATTCCCCATGAACTCTCTTTCTTCCTCCTCCTTCTTTCTCCCTTGTGCGCCTTCTCTCCACACTGACCACAGCCATACGCTCTTCACCTGAAGGCTTTGGGACTGTGGGAACAGGGGAGCCAACGCAGACAACAGGCTCTAGATCCAACAGGCTTCACCTTCACGCCGGACTTCCTGTATGTGACTGTCATCGTCTTTAGAAGGGGTTTCCACTGAGATCAACCAGGGCTGGGGGGTTAACAAAAACTTTACTGGTTGGAACTGAATTTCTGCCGTTATCACATCCTATGGACTATTAAATATAATTGGGCCGTTCCTCCAGTTATTTATTTTGGATCTGTTCCTGTGTTTAATAACCCACAAGAGATGCTTTCATTTGATTTTTAAAAATAATTATATTTGTATAGAAAAAGAGGTTTGAAAGCTATGGGGAATTGTGTAAGCATACACACTACTTTGGTTGCCTCAAGCGATTTATTGATTTATTTTTCAATAATAAAACATTTCAAATGGAGTGCTTGTTTAAAGGGAAACAGTATGTTGTCTGAGAATTTTCTTTAAATGCATTGAGAGGCTTAAATTTTATTTTATTTGCTCTGATAAACAGAAAATCCGGCCTCCTAGACCTTCAATTCAGCACTTAGAACAGTAATTCCCTCCGAAGGGACCATGAGATAGCTCAGATCCTCCAGTCGGGAGCTTTGTGCTTGTGCCACTCAGGCGGAGCTGGGCATTTTGGTCAGCATGGTAGAAGGTCCCAATCTGAAAGTGTTTCATAAACAACCAGTAACAGTGATTAGGGTAAGGAAATGAAACATTTTACCAATTGACTCCTTCTCTACCTGGAAAGTATTTACCAGGAAGGGGAAAAACAGTCTTGAAATAAACTTGGAAGCCTCAAGGGAACATACTCTTTCCCAACAAAGTTTGTTCAGAACACTTGTTGTCACTTTTTTGGTTGATGACACAGAATAATCAGCACTCAGGACATAAAGAAGAGGAGGTTTATTTTGGCTCATGGTCACAGTCCACGTTCGGCTGACTCTAAAGCAGAAACTTTACAGCAGAGGGATATAATGGAATGAAAGGTTTGTGTTACGGCGGCCAGGAGGCAGGGAGGGAAGAAAGGAGCTGGGGTGTGATTTACCATCCCAGGGCACATGCTCAGGGCCCTATGTGTAACCAGCCTCACCTACTAACAGCCAGTCAACTACAGCACCTGATAAGCAAGTCACTTTCCCAAAGCCCCACCCACCCCTGCACACAAGCGGTACATCTACATCTCAACCATAATAATTTTCAAGTTGGTTGCCTGGTTTGCTTTGTCAAAGTGGGATCCTAAGCTTCAGAAATAAGTGCTTCATTCTGTTTCTCTTTTTCCCTTTGTCTTTTACAGGTGTGTGTGTGTGTGTGTGTGTGTGTGTGTGTGTTATGGGATTTGTTTATTGAAGGATGCAAATTACTATGAAATGAAGCAATTATTGGAGTGGCAAATAAAATTCACAAGTGCTTGCCTTCCACAGTAACTCTCAGATGACCTCAAGCTTTAGGTAGCTGAGATAAAATATTTGTGTTTATGGCTTTAAAAAATAGAAAAAGAATGATGCACCATAGAATGTGTTAGTGCATTTTCTAGAAAGCCTTGTCTTCGGGAAGGGTGAATTCAACTCAGTTTTCTTTTGCTTTAGAATTAGGATATGCAAATGGAGAGATGAAGCTGAAGAAGAAATGAAAAAACAGCAAAGAGAGTTGGCAAGTGCGATCAGACTGCCGGGTTCAAATCTAGGCTCCACTAACTATTAAAGATGTAACTTTAAGCAAGTTTCTTAACTTCCTCCAGCTCAATTATCTTGTTTGTAAACAGAATGAATAACCTTAAGGTTTTAGTGGGGCTTGGAATACGTGGGTGTGACCCGTATGCTCTCAGAGCTTTATTTTGTCACTTTATGTTTATTACTAAATGCCTCTGTTACCTACCAATAGCTGAGGCAATGGTCTCCCTGGGCTGTTCTACATAGTTTGTGTCCCTGGATAGGTGAACAAGGAGTTGGCATTTCCAACATGGTCAATGGCCTTTCAAATCAGGTATTTGAACAATTTCTAATGACTAGTGGTTGTGGACCTACCTCGTACTGTGCTAGGAGCTGGGATAGAGCAATGGAAGTAGAAATAAAGGCCATGCCTCCTGACGCTTCCTGGGATGACCATCAATAAACACAGAAAAAAAGTAATTTTCCACCGTTCTAAAAGCTCTGAAGAAAACAAAACAGAGAAGTGGTCAGAGCCCTGCACCTTAGAGGAGATGGGTAGGAAAGGCCTCTTTGAGGAAATGTTTCTTAAGCCAAGACCTGAATTAGGAGTCAGCATGTTCATTCAAAGATCTCAAGAAGGAGGAGAGGGGCCACTGCACACTAGGGCTCTGAGATGAGTAGAGAGCTGTAGCGTTTGAAAAAAGATGGGTGCCCGGGGTACGGTGAACAAGATGGAGGTTGGTAAGGAGAAGGACAGACTCTGAGATCACAGCCTGCCTTGCAGATCACAGCCAGAACTCCAGGTCTCCTTCCCTCTGATTCTAGTGAAGGTACTGCCAGCCCTCACGTGCATAGAGATGATGTTGTGGAATTTCCTTGAAAAGGCTAAATGCTTTTGTTGCTTTCTGGGTGCTGGAAATCATTTTATACTGTTCTCTCTCTCACTATCCATGCCTTTAGGTACAGCCATAAGAACAGAGAGCTTAAACATTTGTTCAATAAATAAAGTGAAACTTCTAGATTGCTCACTCCATGACCTCAGATGGATGCATAGTGGGCTTCGGCTGATGTTTTCAATAGGTTCACTTTTGATATCTCCCATGTAGATTCTAATATGTCCTGGGATGGGGAGAAGCAAAATTGGTTCAATTCTTTTCCATACCCTAGTCTCATTTTTTTATCTGTAGTTTGTGATATGTTAAAAATAAGGGGGATCATGAGAGGTAAATAGGATTAAAATATGTTAGATGTATGTAAGACTCTGCTGAAAAGAATCTCATTTATCTATATAACCAATATACTTTAATAAAAATGTAAAAAAATAGGGATTTATAACATGTCTGGTGCTTCTCACTTCCAAATTTCTTTCACAAAACTCCCTTATCTAATTTCTTCTTTCTTCCTATTTCATACTTTCTTTCCTACTTATCTGTCTCTTACTTTAGCAAACAACCCTTACAGACAAGGTACAGTCCCCAGTCATAGTGATGGATGAATTGAGACACATGATAAAGTTTGTCACTACCTGAGATGGAAACTAGGGCTAAGGATTTTAAGAAGCTGTGTTGAAACCCAGGTTGGCCAGTTTGCTTGTCAGCCCATGGATTAAAAAAGAATTTGGCAGAAACACATCCTGTATGCCACAAGTAAGTTATTTCCTTTCTTCCTGCTTGTCACTGCTACTCACGACATAGGTTATATCTTTCCTAGTCATTTTAAGTTGGTGAATTTACAGTCAGTGTCTACTGTTTCTTGATGTTTGAAACCAGGCCTAGCTCAGGAAAACATTTCATGCTGAGGAAATTATTAAGGACTGCCCTCTTTTTATTTGCTAATGACTCACTGACATGACTCTTACCTTCCTGACTCCATACGTGGGTGACTTTGGAGTTTCAGTCCAGGCAGAACCTAACCCTGCAGTTGTCTGGTTGGCAGATGGGAGAAGGTGGTGGGTATGTTTGCAGAGTGGTGAGGCTTATTTCCCAAACTGAGCATGAAAATAGCGCCTGTGTTTTCTAGTTACTTTTCTGTACACTGGTATCTTTAAAAGAACTTTTAAAGAAGAACTATTCTGTTGATTCACATTAGTCACAAATTTCTCCATTGGCACATCAAATGTACACATGGAAACAACCCAAAACATGAGAGGAAACTGTTCGCCTACACGTTGCTCCCCACAGCCTGGACCTTTCTAGTAAAATGATTGCTATTTTGTCATCTCTATACTTATCTGCCACATTTTTTAGGGGTGGACATGCCGCAGTTCAATATTACTATATTACTTTAAACCGTTTCCCATATGAGGCAAAAAAATACACTCACAAAACGGGCTTCAAGAGGAAGCAGAGGAACTAGAATCTCATTCAGCCTGCATTTCCATCATTGCTTAATGCAGGAAAATAGCCAAGTAATGAACCAGAAAATAAAACAAACCTAAGAAGTGATTAGTATCTATAGGGGTTTCTCTGTTGACGGAGATACAATCTTAAACAGACTAATTTCCTAACTCCAAAATCGTAATGAAAATGTTTGTCACAAGCTTATTAAGGAAGTTTCTTCCTTTTTAAGAGATGCAATAACATAAGGTAACAAATGTGAGCTAGAATCATTTGAGATTGCTAAAAACTCTAATATTGAAATAATTTTGAGTGCATTTTATATACAACATTGTTAAAATGTGAAAGAAAGGGTCACATGATAGAGGTAAGACAGCTTGGATATGGCCAAGCAGAATTAGTGATGATTTAACATCAGTTTAGGAAGGATTCATTAGTTCAATGCTCATTCATTGATTGGTATGATGTCTTGATCACGTTCCCCCTTCAGACTCAGACGCCGACTTCTCCAGTTACCCTGAGAGTTGGCTACTGATGGTTCACAGCTTCTTTAGGAAGCTTTACCCTGGATGAAGGCAGCTGCCTTGCCCCAAATTATCTGCTCCCCGGGACCACTCACTTGCAGTGGCTCATACATGGGAAACCAAGGCTAAGCGCTATGGGTCCGCACTGGGAGCGTCTTGGAAGAGCCATCCAACCTCACAGTTCAGCTTACTCATCGGTCAGTTCTCCCCTTACTCAATTACGTGTGTTTTTCTTGAGATATCTTCTGCAAACTTCCTGAACACAAACCTCTGCTTCAGGGTTTGGTAGCCAGGAACAACAATTTAAGACACTAATCCGATAATTTTAAGCACTCATCCTATGCTGAGTGAAGTTGTCCATAGTGGTGTGTTGTACAGAAAGGGCCCTTACTAGCAGAGGGTTTATCTGGTAGTGGAGGGCGAGGAGCCTGACAACAAACAGATGTTGCAAAGGAAATTTCAAAGGTCAGTAAACAAGATAATGTATTAGAGACATGTGTGAGTGTGTGGAACCCAACTTCAAGAAAGACATCTTGCTGGAAGGCTTAATGACAGGAAGGAGCTGGTCACACAGATAGCTCAAGAAATGGTGCTCACTCGAGGCTTTTGCAGATAAATGGTCACAACTAGAGACCATACTCATAAGAGAAAAAAACAAGACCTCCACATGTAAGCAACGTGTTGTTTCATTAGTGTAAGAACTTGAAAGAGTGAATAAAAATTAGGAGATAGGACAGACATTGTGAACTGAAAGGAACATGCTCAAAAGTAAAGAGCAACTGGGATGAGTGAAAAGAGAATGGAAAGAAAGGGAAATTATGTACATATAAAAAGAAATTTTGTATGTACATATATATAGGATAGCTAACATAGTTGAACTATTGACTTCTATCATTTTACTGAAAGGAACAGTTAATGATAAATTATTTGATCAATCTTGCATGTCTCTGTTTGTTTTCCTGAGAAACCATTTTGAAAATATCAATATGTAATACAACAACCATTGATAATTTCCTACTACTTTGTCTGTAGCTCTGATGCTATTTTGTAAATGGATGTCGTCTGTTAATATGTTTTCCTTCCTTTATTTTTAAAATAAATTTTAAAAAAAGAAATCGTGCTCAAACAAACGCAAAATGGTCTGTGGTGAGCCACATTATAATTAGCAATGAGGAGGAGTAAAGAATGCATTCTAGGGAAGAGAGCTCTAAATGTAAAATGTTCTTTAACATAGACCCTGTGTAGCAAACTTCAACCTAAAGCTGATCAATCTTTTCATTCTTGTCTCTCATTTTGTGACTTGTGGCTTACAAGATCAGTGGATTCTCCAAAATAAATTATGGTGTTATTCTCCATGAAAGCCATCTGGCTCCAATCTTCAGGGTAAAAGAAGCAGTTCTCTACCCAAGGAACTGTAGCTCTTCACCTTTGAAAGTCAAGAGGATCTGGGAAAAAGTTCTGGGTTTTATTCATACCTACTTCCTATGAGTTCTAGCAGACAGTTGCAAAGCAGGCCCACCAGAGAGCATCAGGAATGAAACAATTTAAAAATACTAATTATATTTAATATTATAGAATGAACTGTTTGTTGTGTAATACCAGCTTCCGTCTTTTTCCTTGTCCACTAAGTATTTCTGAAAGAATCTCATTACTCTGTAGCAGTGAATATAAACAGGATAATAATAAATGACATTCCTAAATATAATAGATTTTAACTTTCTTAATTCAACATTCTCCGCCAGTGTGTTAGCAATGTTTTTGCTTCAGGTTGAAAATTTAGTTTTTGACTAGGTATCTTATAACCAGATTGCAGAGCAGGTATACAGGGTTCTGAAGTCTCTGCCACATGAAAAATGATGGGATGACTAATATAGAGAACCAAGCAAAATCTTCAAGGCTTTCATCAGATATCAGAAAGTCTTTCTTAGAATGTTTCTACAGTTTTCTCATCTTTCATCAGAATTAGGACAAAGGGTTGGAATTTGTGCCCATACTGATTTTAGCTCAGCATGAGGTGAACCATTGTACAAATCATAATATTCTGACAGTGGAGTTGTTTGCCTCTTAGGTAGCGAGTTTCCTGTTGCCTAAGACATTCAAGCAGATTCTGGATTGCTGAAAAATTCTCAAGCATTCAAGCCTACTGGCAATGTGGAGGAAATGTTTCTATATTAGCTGGCAATTTGAGTTAGATGGACTCCAGCATTGAATTCACACTCGGTATTTGCTGTTCCAGGGCATGAGATAAACACTGTGACCACAGTGACAAAACGCCGTTGTAGGAAGGCACTGAAATTTTAGGGGCTGCTTGTTATTGGAGCATCATGGAGAGCATTTTGGTTGCTACAGAAATACATTAGTTTTGCAATTGCTAAGTGAAAGTGTGAGTCTCTTAATGATCATGATAATTGTAATAACTGTAAAACAGCATGTTTTTCATGTCTGCATATATATGACCTCATTTCTTCCTCATGGCCACTTGATGGGATATGTATTCTTAGTATGCATATATTATTATTGATATTATTATTGAGAAAACCAAGGTAGGGAGTGTGGGTGGCTAGCTGGAGGGTACACAGCTGGAGAGGACAGTGACAGTGTGACTTAGTTATGGCTGAGCCCAGCATCCAGGCTCAGGCAAGTTGCTGTATTGTCTTTCTTCTTCAACACTCTGACCCTCAAACATCTCGTCTTCACAGTGAGACTAGAAACATCACCGTCACATCGCCTTTCCTCCCCTTGATGCTGTTTTGAAGAAAGATCTGGGAGGAGAAAAGGCTTTCTGTTTGTGCCTATGCTTCTAAAAATAATAGAGTCTGGCTCTAAAAACATATCCCACAAGTTGGGGAAGAGTGGGACATTTAAACCAATATTGAGTCAGCTTTGTTAGACCTTTTGTGGCCATACACAAAACCAGGCTTCCGTGTGAGCTGAGAAAAACACCTTGCAGGTGACCATAGCCCTGGAAGTGCTGTAGTAGGATGAAAGGCCAGGATGAAAGCTGGCCTCATGGCTCTTTCAGAAAATGACCCTGAGAAAAGTGGTGTGGTCTCAGTGTTGGTGGGGATGGTTGAACTTAAAAAAGACAGCACCAAAAAAAGACTCCTCTACTCTGTGGTCTGAATGAAGCATGAGGTACCTGAGGAAAGCATGCCAGAAAATCCAGCCAACAGCCTGTTTGGTTGTTTTATGAAATGCTAAGTAGATTGGAAAATGTCTTAACAAACCACCAATGATTGTTGAAATCATTTGGCACAAGTTTTATTCAGATCATTTAGAGATCAGATGTTCTGAAATAGCCTGAAAAAATATAACACACTTGAAATCTTCAAAGCCCCAAGAAGAGGATCGTGAGGACACTATTTTTTTCCCCCTCAGCCCTATTTTCTAATAGCACTTTTCTTCTCAAAAACGGCCATTTCTATGGTTTTCTTGTATAAAATTACTATATCTACATAAAGTTTGACTTACCCATAGGATAGCTGAATTGGTCCCCTCTCTCAGGAGCTTAAAATACTTGTACGATTAATCCCCTTTACCTTGGGCTTTTTGGAGACTGCATCATTAGGTTGAGTCCAAAGTAAGCAACATTACCCGGCTATCTGAACAGCATCAAGGGTAAATGTATCCATGTATGTGCGTGTGGCAGGGCGCAGTACGAGATGGAGGAGAGAAAGAGAGCGAGAGAAGAAAGTATAAAAAAATGTCACTCATGCTTTCATCACACCGATTTTGACAGCAGTGCCCTTCTGCGTTCACACCCGTTCTCCTTCCTTGTCAGCAGGGCCGGGATCACGAGGCGGAGGAGATAAATCCGGGAATGGGTCAGGACAGAGGGCCCAGTGCAGAACTTTCAGCTCTCTGCAGGTGGTAGCACAGGTGGTGGCGGCAGCTGCTGTCATTATTTCTCTTCTTCTTTACCCTCTGCTGTTATTATTATTTTAAAATTTGTGGTAAACTACGCATAAAATTCTGACTTTGGGCATCTACAGGATGGAGTCACAGCCCTCATGCTATGAAGCAGCAAGGGGGTTTACAGGAGAGTTGGTGCTTAGCTAAGTTCATCATCAGTTCTGAGAGCTTTGTGGTGGTTCAGGTTTTCTGGTGCCCTTGTGCAAACCACCGGTCAGACAGCATAGGAGGAGGCCATAGTGGGGATAAACTAGCACAGGAATGGAGGGGAGCAGAGCTAGAGTTTTTTTCTGAAGAAGGAGCTGCTGACTAGGATTTACCCGCTAGAGGCTCTGTGATGGCACTCACAGGTGTCAGTTACACCCGTATTGTTCAGGTTCTGTCAAATATTACCTGTAGGGCCTATTTTAATGCCCTATTGTATAAAATGATAAGAAAATGATAGTTTGAGAAAATGCTATAGACAAGTATTATGCAACTAACTTCAGCAGGGGGGCACATATACCATCATCATTTTGGAGTAGAGCAATCTTATGAGAGTGGCTAAGGAAAATGTCCTTACACGATGTACTTTTGCAAGTATGCACTTCTCTGTGGAGGTCGTGGCTCCAAATGATTTCTTGCTTTGTCCCTTGGTGTGAAGCTGATCTATGTTGATCCATGTGACACTAGTCACTTCCTTGACTCAAAATATTATGCACAATCATTGCAGACTGTTCTTGTTTTCCTCCTTGATATTTCCTCTGTATTTGTTATTATTTTACATTAATCTTTTTTATTTCATTCATAGATCTTATCACACTCTTCTTAAATTGTTTGTGTAGTCTTTATCCTAAATTTCCGCTCCATGAAGATAAGAACATGTTTTCTTGCTGTATCCCACAACCTGGACACTTGCCTTGCAAACCATAGGTATTTAGTAAACATATGCTGGATAGGTGGACGTATTTGTGTGCAGTTAGTTATTTTTGTTTCTGTTTGAAACTTCAAAAATATGTGCAAATTAGGATTTCAGAGCATGCAGCATTCAACTAATTTTGTACTTTCAAATATCTTCAAAAAATATATTCTTTGAGCTACTCTACCTATAGAGGAAATTTTAAAAAAATTTCCCTGATTTTTGGTAGGAGGAAAATATTGTAACTTCTGAGTTGAATGCTTGTCTTGGTTACTTTTTTTGTTGCCAAGACAAAATACATGACACCCAAAATGAAGGAAGGAAAGGTTTATTTAGCTCACAGTTTGTGGAGGTTTCAGTCCATAATCAGCTGGCTCCAAGGCTGAGTGGCACATGGCAGAGGGCAACAGCTCGTGGTGGTGGAAGACAGAAAATGCAGCAAGAGCAAAAGGAAGGAGGAGCAGCAGGGAGCCTCTTTTCCTGCCTTACATTGTGTGCAGGCGACTCGCCCCAGGGGGCTGTAGCATTCATACCCATAATCCCATTGGACCACGAGTCAATCAAAAACTCCTGAAGCCCTTCCCATGACTGTATGAGGCTTTGCGGGGACATCTAGACACAAACCATAACAGTACTCATAAAAGAGCTTCCTGTCGCTTAGACTTATGTCATCCTTCTCTGGCTACTTCCTGTACCACAACATAAATGTGTTGCCTGGACTACACAGTTAGATTCTTTCACTGACTCTCCAAAGGTTGATAGTTTACTCCTATGCAGAGTACATTACAGGGCCAGCTTGTCTGCTTTGCCACTAAGCAGCATCTGTAGAAGATGGGCAAGTTATGAAACTTCTTTGTGCATCATATATTTTCTCATATATAAAAAAGGTATAGTAATAGAAAGAATAATTAAGATCGGTGAGCCAGGCTCTGTTCTAAGCATTTCACGTACAGTAGATATTAATGACAAATAACAGTACCGTGGAGGAGGAGCCATTATTATCCTCATTTCTAGACAATTAAATAAAAGTGGAGCAAAGTTAGCTGCTTCATCTAAGTCTCATGGACAGTAATGACAATGGGAGAAGAGGAGGGAGAGGAGGATATGGTAAATGGGGCAGTGTTCCTGGTCTGTGTTCCTAGTGCCACAGATAGAAGCAAGAGATTTCCATGCAGAAGTGCCGGACAGAAGGGAGTGCTGTCAGGAGGGGAGTGGTTTTAATCTCTGAGTTGATAGATTTGTTTTTCATCCTCTGTGTGCTTATTATAACTTTTATGTACTATGTTTGAAATTCCAGCAGGAAGATAATGGAGGTGATTTCTGTAGAGGAGAGTTAAACTCCTGGCATCATAGAGATAAGATGAGAAGATTTGTCATTTTAGCCAAAAGCAGAGAAATACATTTAAAGACTCATAGAGTTCTTTCCCTATACCTTAGGGGGAAAACGTCTGGATAATTCTATAACACATTGTTGAAAAGGTTGAGACCTGGAGATGACAGAGGCACAAACAAAGCAGATAGAATGAATTATTTCAAGACTTGAATTTAAAAAAAAACATAGAAATAAAGATGATAGAAAGTTCTTTTTAGGAAAGATGGGAAAATTAACTTGACAAAATATAAACATTCAAAAGGAAATCTTAGAAATATGAAATAAAAAGAAACAGTGTTTGGGTTTGGGAGATGTGATGGGATGACAGGGCAAAGCTTCTCCTTATGATCCAACATCATCACACTACTTCCCAGGAGATGAGAACCATCCCTGAGCAAATATTTCATGGAAGGATCAGCTTGTCTAGTTCCTAGAGGAATATATTATTACAGTGAAGCAGGTGGGTGGTCAGAGTGGCCATCGCAGAGTACAGGGTGAGGTATATCTCCTTATCTTTTATGGAGTCCAAGTGAGGAAACGAGATAGGGGCTTCTCCAGTTTTAATGTGCATGTGAATCACCTGAAGATCTTGTTGAAATGCAGATTTTGATTCATTCTGTGTCTTTTGGGGGAGAGAATTGCCTCAGAGAAGACCTCAAATTCTGTACTATAATGAATCAGGGATATAAGAGATGTCCATGGATGACACAGGAGTAGAAAAGGTAAACCATGAGCTATCAGAGGTGACAAGAAGCAAAACATGTGAATTAGGGAACATGTAAGGAGAGTCACAGGAGAGAGAGGGCGGGGAGAGAGACAGGAAATGACATAGGGAGAATGAATAAACTGATGGATGGAGACAGACAGAGGTAAATTTGGTGAACCTTTTTCAGGGCAGTAGTTCTGGGATTTTGATAAGAGACAAAACAAATAGAGGAAAGGAGAGGAAGAATGGGTATATGGCAGCATTTAGAGAGTGAGACCAGTGCCCAAGCTGTCTCTAAACTGCATCTTCGCTGGGTAAAATTCAGTATTCACCATTCTGCCTCATGGGCAAGTCATAGCGTTGTGTCTTCTTACTTCACTCGTCCCTTTCATCTTTCAGAGAGGAGTTACATTACCATGTAGATATTCAGCAAATGTTTCCATAGTACATATAGCCCTTTTCCTAATCTTCTCAGTTGCAAATTTTCTAAGTTACTTTTCTGTCATTGCTGGGACAAAATAACCAACATCCAAAGTTAAGTAAGGAAAGGTTTATTTAGCACACAGTTTGTGGAGGTTCCAGTCCCTGCTCAGCTGGCTCCAAGGCAGAGTGGCACAAGGCCAGGAACAGTTGAGGGAATGACCCCACTTCTCTGGTATAAAATTCTTAGTTACTTTTCTCTCACTGCTGATACAAAATACACCCAAAGTTAAGGAAGGAGTTTATTTAGCCCATAGTTTGTGGAGGTTTCATTCTGTAATGGCTGGCTCTAAGGTAGGGTGGAATGGCATAGGGAGCAACAACAGTTCAAGGCAGCAGAAGACAGCAAAAGCAGCAAGAGCACACGGGAGGAAGAGCAAGCCTCTTTTCCTCCCTTATGGTGTATGCTGGCTACTCCCAGGGTGGGTCTAGTGTCCACCCCATCTTCTCCTCCACAAGCTCGGGATGTTTACAAAATGAGGACCCTGGCACCCTGCTGAGTCACTTAGTTAAGCTTCTAAACTTCTCAATTTTCAGACTGACACAATGTATCAGCCATTACTCAAATGTTCATCATTTTCTAAAGTACAGAAATGGATCCACTTTGTTTTTTCCCAGGCATGTTATCACACAAGCAACCACTGAATCTCGCACATTTGATGTTCACTGGACATTTTCTGTGAATACCATATATGAGATAGTGTGGATGATCATCTGTCCCACATTTTCTGGATGTTCAGGCTGTGAGTAGCCCCATTTGGTTTGAAAAATCTGATCCCAGAATCATTAGAATATTGACAGGGTGAATGGAGTGGAGAGGAAGAGGAAAATATAAGTGGATACAGTTAGTCAACTGTAGCCAATTTAATTTGGGATAGAAACATGGATTCAGCCAAAATATGTAAGTAGAAGCCACTATATGATTATATGAATAACATTTTCTTAAACATCTAGCATGAATCAGATACTGAGTCCTCACAAAAATGCTCTTAGCTGAGTATTAGGCAGTAGAAATTCTGTCCTATGCAGGGTAAAAATTTTCTCAGGTCACTGGTCAAGAAAGTGGTGAAGGGAAATCAAATCCAGAAGGCTCAAATGTATGGCTTGGACCCTTGACCTTGGGACCCACTGTCCACTCAACATCCAGTGTCTTATAGCTGCTTCTCTGACAGCCTGTAGGTCTAGAGAGCAGGAGCACCTGCTCAGTTCCTGGCTGGGCCCGCAGCACCCAGCATGTTTTTCACACAATATGTACTCAACAAACGTTCTTGCATGAATGAATGGCCAGCCCCACAGGAAATTACTTGTTCTTTAAATTTATTGCATTTATATAGCCTGTCAAACACTGAACAGAAGCTTCAGCAAGAAGACAGAGATGTCCTTGCCTGTCCTTGAGGTACATTTCTGAAAAATCCTTTGTTTCTCAGTCTATTTCTCAGTTTGCTTTCCACCTCCACCTAAAGAGCATTTTGAGATGCTTTTTCCCCCTAAAAGTTTGCTTCACAAAAGTGTAATGCCACAGTCATACTGCAAATCTGTTCTGTATTGGATGTGTGCCTGTGTCTCACACAGAACGAAAGGAAGGCTTGCTCTGCCTCCTTCCACGTGCCAGTCTGCCCCCTTGGGAGTGGTGTTGCCTTCTGAGGATGCATGGATTGGAAGGAGGCACAGTGAGGGGCAAACTGAAAGTGTGTAAAGTGAAATCTGCGTTTACTTAATAGAGAGCCAGTGAGCGAGCAGAGACTGACGATTATCTTCCCATCTCCATTTTCTCCATCTTTGAAAGTTACCAGGTGCAGGTATTTAGCTAAGCACACCATCATCACAACTGAGGAGCTGTGTTTCCCGGCCTCTCTAGCACCTTTCTGACAGCTGGCCGTGCACAGCGACTCTGAGCTGGATGAGCTCATATCTTGGCCTTCCTGGTAGCCACCCTTTGTGCCCCTGACCAATGAGCAGCGAAGGGGAAGTAAATGTCTACATTAAGCTACTGTAGTTTGCCAGTACCTGTTACACATAGATGAACCTAAAAAGCGATCCAAATCCCATTTTCATTACACCCTAAATTATTAATCACTAGTGTGCATAATTAACTTACATTTATCAGGCCACGTTCCCTATACATTTTTTAGAATTTCTTCCCATGCCCTTCTTTTGTATCCACCACCATAACTGTAATGAGTCACATTAAAAGCTTGTACAGAGGGCTAGGAAAAAACCCTAATGAGAATTTATGTGTGTGCAATATTTGCTACAAAACACTGTGATTGCAACAAAAGAGTGCTAATTTTGAATTTGTGATTTGCAATCTGTGTGCAGTTGAATTCTACATAAAAGAGCTTTTAAATGAATGAAAGATTTTGAATGCTGGAGTAATAAAAAAATAATTAAAGCAAGATAAAGTTGAAGAAAAATAAGATTTGGCCATGTCAGAAATCATGGGAATCATTTGTTCTTTGCTTTCTTTAGCAAATAAAGAAGAAAAGAGGAAGAAAGAAGGCATTTGGGAATTCACTTTGGGTTGCTATTGATTAGCTGGAAAAATAAAGACCTAAAGGTCAAAGCACCTGTCAAGAGAAAAGTTCAAAAACTAAACCCTGAGGGGAAGGATGGATTCCAGCCACAGTGAGACCGATGCTGTCTATGATTAGTCATTTGTTCACTGACACAGGAAAGCCAGGAAGACTTGTCATGGGCAGGCTTGGTGCAAGAGCCATCAGTCATTGACCTTAAAAATGAAGGGTAAGAGGTGATACTTGGAATTGGAGTTTCTTAAATTTTTGTGTACATGTGCTGGGAATTTGACTGCAGCATCTTGTATAGTGGCTGCTAGAACAATGACTCACAATGAGGTAAAAAATTGAGCAACAAGATTATTGACCTCTTACAGATTTGAAAAGCAATAACAAAACACATATAAAACAAGGCTGGAGTTTGCTTGCCTTGTGAAGCTGGATCCATTTGAAACCATTTGACATGACAGAGTGTTTTGCTTAATTTACGATTATATAAACACATAAGTTCTCCTCCCAAGCCATGAGTCATACAAAAACTTTGCTGTTACACATTCTGTGTGGGGTATTTGCATAGCAGACATGGTTAGCATCTAACCAATAGCCGTTCTTCTCTATGTCCTTCTTAACCAAACCTACATTTTAGTCAGGATGGCAAAGTGCCTCTCCTCTAGGACTGAGTCAGTTTGGTGTAAAACAATCACAGACACATTTTCCTCCTTCAATAAAAATGCAAAGATCCATAAGAGAAAAATAAATGTTCCCCTTGCCTATTTTGTTCTGTTTAGGGTGCTGATGAAATGATGCACTAAATGGATCTGTAACAGTTGTTCAATTTGTGACCTTGAGGTGACATATAGGAAGATCCCCAAAATGACAGAAGGCAATGTGGCCAAATAATGCACATGCAAATCACTGAGAAAGTTAAAACAGAGAGGCTGCAGCCCAATCAGTGACTGGAAGCAAATTTTTAATCCAGTGTTCTCTGATAATTTGAGCCCAACTCAAGGTGGAGGAACCCTAAAGCCAGTTTTTAAAACACTCTCTGGACCTGAGCTAACTGTGCAATACAAGGTAAGTCAGTCTTCACAGTCAGAACATCCTTCAGTGCATCATAAGTGCACATTAAAATGTGAAAGGCAGTCACAATACCTTTCTGTTAGAGTGGTCACTCCAGAGATTTTTTTGACATTTTTACCATAACCATTTATTGCTGCAAAGAAGAAATATATGAATGCAGATATTACTCAGTTGCTGAGTCATTCATAGGGATCACAAACAACGTGCTGTAGGTTTGGTGGTACTTGAGGAACGGAACACGAACTGTTCTAACTAATCGGGGGAAGTAAGATTCTCTTTATTAGAACATAGCGAAGGACATTTGGGGTGGACATGACCTTTTTCAAATAAATTATATCAGAGGCAGTTACTGTATAGTTCTGCACTCTCCTGACACCAAATTTGGGCCTCTCTTCAGAAAAAGGAAGACGTTAAGGGTCACTAACTTGTTTCCCTGAGCTGTGATACTTTATTATTTTTGTAGTTTGGTCATAAGTGAAGGGGTAGTAAAATGAAACTACTGTATTTGAGCTAATTCTGAATTATTCTCATCAATCTTTGAGCCCATACTCATCTTTAGGACCTTCCCTAATTCAAATACCCTGGAAGCCTCTATCCATTACTGGTGATCAAAATCACTCTTAATGAATTCCAACAGTAATTCCAACAAAGATGAATAGATCACGAAGATCAGGGTCCATGAGAGGGACAGACGCATCCAGCCAGTATCATCTCTCTAACTAATAATGACATCCACATGGGAAAATTATACGAAGAGTCTTGAATGATGTCCAGATAGAGGAGAAAATAGTGTGAATTGAACCCAATTCCATCCAACTACAAGAAATAAAACTATTAGAAGTTCAATACAGCAGTAAGCAGGTGTTGGAAGCCTCAAATTTAAAACTTGTTTCCAATGCCTACCAAATTAGTAGACATATCAGATCTATGAACTCCAGATTCCTTATCTGTAAAACATGAAGAATAAGTATCCAAGGGGCTGTTGTAAAATAATTCAAGTATCACAAATAAACATAACAATGTTGTGCTTGGTGACAGACCACATAAGATATGTATATGATATTACACTGTACTATATACTCTGGTGGTTCAATTAGATTGGAATGGAGCGGAAGCATTCCTATCACTCAGGAACACCACAGTTGTAATGCTGTAGCACAACACACTCCTTACATGTTTGCGGTGATGCTAGGTGAACCAACACACTGTGCTGCCAGCCGTATGAAAGGATAGCAATACAATCTTGTACGGTGTATAATAACTGACAACAGTAGTAGGGGATTATGTTACTAGCTTATGTATTTATCATACTATACATTTTACCATTGTTTTACAGTGTATTCGCACTTACTAAAAGAAGTTTATGGCAAAATAGTGTGTTGTGCCTTCCACACCTTGTGTTATGTGTCTTGGTTCTGTGAGGAGGCCACACTGGTTATCTAGGCTGTCTTAGTTTGTGTAAGCAGATTGAATGATATTCACACAAGATGAAATCACTGAACAACATAGTAATCACTGTGTACCATGGCTGCTGAGTAATGCACGACTGTGCTAAGTTTATGGTGCCTATTCCTCACTAGAGTCTCAGTAACAGAAAGTGGATAATAAGTTGTTTTCAAATTTGTGATGAATATAGAAAGTCCTTGGGGCCTTTAAAATGTCAAACATCTTAGGATGTATGTTTCATAGGAAAAGTTTGGACTGCATTTTATTCTACATGTCTATTTTTAAATGTATAGGAATACATTCAGTGAACAGGGAAAGAGAGGCTGGAAAATACGAACAGACTGTGCGGCTGGCCTTTTAAACAGGCAGAGGGCTGCGCACAATTCCATCCTGTGCCTGCCTTTGATCACAGAGCTATGGCTGGGCCTCGCCACCCAGTGGCTTTTATTATTTTATTTTATTTTTTAAAAAGAGAATTGCAAACGAGAAATAAGATAAGTGGAAAGGAAGAGAGAGGCAGTTGCTTTTGCTGCAGGTTTCATGCTTGGAGATAATGAGCCTCCGTCCCCCATCTTGCTCAAGTGCACGCGTCTCAGCACAGGCAAAGGCCATGAGTCAGGGTCTGCACCTCTCTCCTGGATCATGGTGCTCAAGTGCTGTGACATTTCAAGTAACTACTCTGGCACCAGTAGCAGAGATTTCTCCACATGTGATGGGAACTAATGGAAACTTAAACTAATGGAACAAGTAAAGTAGATTGAGAAGTAAAACATATTTAGGAAGTTGTGTGTGTGTGTGTGTGTGTGTGTGTGTGTGTGAGAGAGAGAGAGAGAGAGAGAGAGAGAGAGAGAGAGAGAGAGAGAGAGAGATCTTGACGCTTGCAAAATATGCTTTGAATATAAGCAGTGGTTTATTTGTGGAGCAAGGGGTTCGACTTCCCCAGATCTCAACCAGAGGGCCAGAGAGGGCCAGAGAGGTGCATGGAAGAGGGTGAATTACGAGGTGAGGGTGGGTTTTGGTGTCTTGTTCATTTTTGTATTATTTTCTGCTCCTTTTAATATACCATTTACAGGTCAAACTAGAGTTACAGACAAAGAGATAGAGAAAGGAGAGGTACAGTTTAAAATTAGAGAGGGTAGCCCGGCTGAGAGCTGTGTGTACTCCCTTGCAGGTTTTTGATCCAAATACCAGTTTGGATCCATGTATTTCCTTTGGATATACACGCTTTTTAATCCTTAAAATTCATTCAGGTAGCCCTATGATAGTTAGGTCAGACAAATTTGCCAGTGCAAGGGCACTTTGTATTAAAAAGCAAACAAAATCTTTATTTTCTTAGAGGTATCTGTGGTTGAAGAAAAAAAATTATTCGATGTTTTCTTTTATTAACTCAAGAAACTATTTTATGTGAGCCTTCAAAGAATCTTACAGGAGGAAAATACCACAACATATGAAGTAAAGATTCTGTCTGTCAAGCAATAGCCTATGCAGTTATGAACCAAATGAACTTAATTACCATGTGAATTATTCAGAGACACAAATTAATTGCAAAAGAAAAAGTTTTGTCCAGTGTGTTCTTCTATATCCTTGCCGCACAAGTTGAATCAGACCAAATTCTAGGACAGTTCAAGATTCTGAAATCTGGTTGCTGCGTCTAACAAAAAATTTGTTGACTTTCTTTTATGTATCCCTACCCTCAATTCCCACCAATTATTCTTGAGGCCTTGTTCCTGTTCACTCATATCCCTGGGGCAGGATTATAGAGTTTGCTCTCAGGGTTTGCTTCTCCTCCATCCTGTTCATCTTCTCTTCAGTCCTTTTCTCTGCACAGGAGCCCGGAGGAAAGGAGCATCTAACACGGCAGAAATGTGCCTTGTGGATTTTGGACAGGGTGGACCAGTGTATAGCAGTGACCCCATGCATTGGATTCAACGAAGAGGGGCTACTTGGTAACAGACTACACGCCAGAGGCTGCAAGGAATTCAAAGCTAAAACACCGTGGTGTTTTCAAATAGCTGATAAAGTGATTTGCCTTTTGTGAGGAAGGAGGTCTTTCCCCAAAGCACTGTCTTTCCTGTAAAGAGAGGCCCACAGAGCAGAGCACCAACAGTGGCCCAAAGAACGGAAGCAAGGCAGATGAAGACCCAGACATGGAAGAGTGTCCCTGCAGGTAAAGAATTTCAGGTCCATTTCTGAGTAGGAAGGATAAACTATTCACAACTGAGGATGAAGACAGGCAGGAGGATGTCACACAGGGGAAAGCAGGACAGATCCGTGTCTGGAGGTAGAGAAGCATAGTCACTAATAAGCAAGACTGTGCTTTATAAAACCGGAAGGTTCTTTGGAACGCCATTATAGCACACTGATTTTGGGACAAATGAAAGGAAGAATGTTTGTTTTCTTATAGTCCCAAACAAGAAAAGACTGCCATGTACACGGGATAGGTAGCAGCTGGCTGTAGCTATGGAAGGCAGCTTAGCAGGCCTGGCAAGTGGGGCAGAGACTTCCTAGCGATTGGTAAATTCGTATCTTTTTTATTAGTACGTGTTTGTAGTGCATGATGTCTACATTCCGCGTGGGGAGCTGGTGTAAGCACACGACTCGTCTTAATTCCTGTGTATGCTCTTTTGCCTCTCCCTCTCTCTCTGCACCCTCCATCTCTTGATCCTCTTCCTTTTATTAGTTTTTCTTAGTACATGTTTCACATTTTAATTCTGTTTCTCATCTTAACTCAGATCTGGAGCCTAGAGGCTGTCTCTAGTTGTTTAATGCCTTGTCCAGGAGGAATGTGAAAGCCTCATAAATGGGACAATTGGAATGTGCTTAGGGGCCCAGGGATTGTGCATCTGATAAGGGAAGTGGATTTTTGCGGGGAGGAGGGGAGGGAGGCTTATCAAATTGCTCTCAAAGGGGAATTCAGAGTTTCTAGTCTTGACTTCAAAACTAGGTCAGGACAACCCTCGTGAAATGCTACAGTATGGCGTGAGTGCCTTTTGGTTAGCTCAGTTGGTGGCGCCGGTGAGAAAGTGTTAGTTAGGATGCCAGGTTATAGAACTAGATGAAAAACAGATCCTGGACAGCCCCAAGCTCCTTCTAATCAGTACTGCACACAGAGTATGAGAAATGTGATCTTTCTGAGGAAATAATGAAGGTACAAATAAGGTGATGTTCTATATTTACCAGTAAGTTTTCATAAGACTTACCTTCAAGACAGGCATAATCAGGGATAAAATTATTAGGTGGAATTCCATAATTCCAGAGAATAGCATTTGATCAATAAAGACAAAAAATGTGGAAACAATATTAGGACAGTGAGAAAAATGGAGCTTAGGACGTCACTCCATTTCACTCATTTAATTCTAAGCAGCAGCCTACATCTATTCCTCCTTCCATTGTCCTAAGAGAGGTACAGAACAAAATAACAGAAGCCCGGGATATCTCTGATGCTGTAGGCAACTGCACAAGTTTGGATCTCCTAGCCTGACCTTCACCCTACTCAGACCTCGTTAGGAGCTCATCAATATGTACTACATGTCATGCATGTAATTAAGATCAGAGTGAATTCCGGGACAAGCTCCGAATTGAGGGTCCCTGAGCCGGCCCAGCACCCTGTCAATCATTCCCGTCAGTCACACCTGGAGATTGAGGGGAGGCACCCGGGAGGAGACACCTAGCCTTTCAGTGCTGAGGGCTGATTTTTCAGGGGCTGCTGCTGCTTTTGAGTGCTGTGCCCTATGGCAGTGCTTTGGCTTTCCTGTCACCCTGGCACCACTTTTCTGTGTGTGTGCCACAGCTATTGTTCACGTGGACTTGCCCTGAGCACAGCTTCCTGTGATCTCCAATAAAAGTAGTGGCTTTTCACTTACCATTTGGGTTGTATGATTGCAATTTTTTGCTCTTCATATGAAGGAGCCTGAAATGTATCTGTTGCTACCCAGTAACAATAGCATAGCACATTGCGGGTAGTTTGCTTCAGCTATACCCATGCTGACAAAGCTGTGAAGATAGGAGCTCTACCTGACAGACTTAAAACCTCTTATTTCTGCATACTGAAATATTGCATCTGACAAATGGGAAAACTATTCACTGACTTGTGATGGCACCATTTGAAAATTAGTCATGTTATAGTATACCTAATGCAGAGCATTCTGGATGAAGTTGTGAAGCAGTAATTAGTTACCTAAAAGGCATAAGGAAGTTTTAGAAAATCTGGAAATTATGTTTACTCTAAGTGGCTGAACTGAAAGTTTTACCCCAACTGAAAGACATACAATGGATGTAATGATGTCACCCAGGTATCCCCACTCAGGACCATCATATGCTCACTTTCTCCACTACTACAGAGAACCCACGTGGCCACTGTTTTGAGGACTTGCCCTTACTCGGAGGGAGCTGCTTTGCCAGGGTCAGTTAACCTACAGGGAGCAGCTGTCATCCGACGAATGGTTGAGACAATATTTGATTGAACATTATTTCTGGTATGTCTGCGAGGATACTTCTGGATGAGATTAGTATTTGGATCAGCAGACTGAGGAAAGAAGACAGCCCTCCTTAAAGTGTGTGGCATGATCTTCTGTGTTGAGGGCCTGAATAGAACGAAAAGATCTTTCCGGTCCCCCTTGAGCTGATACATCAATTTTCTCCCATCCCTAGTCTAAAACTTGACGCCATTACCACTCCCAGTGCTTAGGCCTTTGGACAAGGGCTGGAAATCACACCATCAGTACTCCTGGGTCTTCGGCTTGCAGAGGAAAGATTGTAAGACTTCTTGGCCTTCATAATCACATAAGACTTCCTTACAATAAGACAATAACTGCCTATCTATCTATCTATCTATCTATCTATCATGAGAAGTGAAAAATTCTGAGATATCCTAAATTTAATTTCAAGGGACAGAAGATGGAGGGGAGGGGCAATGGAGCAATAAGGGAAATTAACCAGTTAACATCTGTAGACCAGAGTAACACAGAGCGATTCCACATTCTGAATATGTGTTAGTACCTTAAGCCAAACCTCAGGGGGCTACATGCTGCTAGAATCCCACCCACTCTGAAAATGATAAGTACTGCATCTTAGGAAATATCCTTCTATCTCAAAACTTCACCCATTTTATGTTTGCCTGATTCTCTTGTCTGTAGCCAGTATAAATTCAATGTAAACATTTTATGCCTTCTTCCCCCAAATGTTTGTTATAAAAATGATTTCAGTTTATAGAGCCAAAGGACATTTTCCCTCCTAAGGCCTACCCAGCTGTTACGGTTTAAGTCTGCATGTCCCCTCAAATCCTCATGCCCACTCTTGGGGTGGACTTCTATATTAGATTTTTCATTGATCCATAATCCAAAACTGGAATTATAGGTGTGAGGGCTATCCCAACCCTGGGGCAGATAGTTTGCATACAGTGTAAGGGAGGGAAAGAGACTGCTTAGAGCTACTCCTCCCCTTTGCTCTTGTTGCCTTGCTATCTGCCACCATCTTGAGCTGTTACCCTCTGCCACGTGCCACTCTACCTTGGAGCCAGCCAAGTATGGACTGAAACCTCTACAAACTGTGAGCTAAATGAACCTTTCCTTCCTTAATTTTTGGGCATCAGGTATTTTGTCTCAGCAACGAGGGAAAAGTAACCAAGACACCAGCCCTGCTGCAGATAAGTGTGGGTACTTGTCCCAAGACCTGGCCTTTTTCTGGCCAGTATATGCAATGTCTGAGTCAACCTTTTTATTTCAGAGATCACTTGATTGTAAGGTATTTTTCCTATTCTGACTTTTAGGGCTAAGACATCTGTGCTCTTATCCTCTCCCTCTGTCCCTTTCAGCTTCCTGCCAAGAGCTCAATCCTGCTTTTTCTCTCCTCTGCTCTCCTCTCCTCTCCTCTCCTCTCCATACCACACTTCCAAGGCCCTGTCCAGCAAGCTGCTGTGCTCACAAATCCATCTCAGTCTCTTTCACAGGAAATCTAAACTCTGACCTTCTATGCCTGTACAATGACAAAACATTTCCCAAAGACTGTATGTATTCTAAAGCACTAAAGGACCCAACTTCCCTTTCTTCCAAATTAAGATGTGTGGTATGAAAGAAGGGATGTGTATAAACTTTTCAAAATTGTACATATCCTTTAAAGTAAAAAAAAAATTTGAATTACTGTAGATCATAGAAAAGTAACAAGGAATAAAAACTCCTTGACTCTTTTTATATGTTAGTATAGCTTTAGTACTGGAAAATCAATCCATATACTAGAAAAAATGGAAAAAAACCACTATAATTTCCTATACAAACATGATAGAAAAATTCTGTACAGCATACAGCCTTTGATTCTGGCTCTGTATTAAAAGAATAGTATGACCTAGTGGGTTTATTCTAAGACCATGAGGATAGTTCAATATTAGAGAGTTCACCAATGTAATTTATTATATCACCAAATTAAACGAAGAAAGCCAATGATTATATCAATAGATGCCTGAAAGGCATCATAAAATTCAAAAGTCCTTCCTCATAAAAATTCCAAGAAAGTTATAAATAAAGGAAACTATTTAAATATGATAGATTCTTTTCTACCCTAACTCAATAACAAACAGTGTAATAAACTGTGAAATACTGAAATTATTTACATTAGAAAATAGACTTGATTTCTTGTTAAAATTAATGTGCAGTGAAATTGATCATACCTTTCTGTGCCCACTCTCTAGTACACTCCTCCAATGCAATGATTAGAGGGATATATTTAATTTCTTTTTCTTGAATTAGATAGATTGCCACCTCCTAAAGGCAGGCATTTGCCTAACAAATTTTTACCTGCTTATCACTTAGCATGGTTTCTGGAACATGAAGAAAATCTTGATAGCATAAGAACTGAATGAATATAATAGTAGGGTTTTGTACTTTATAAAGACCATTTCTTCTCCCCCATCAAAGCACTGTGTCAGTTTCACTTACATATGAGGTACTGAGCATACCATGAATATCATTTACAAGAACTGTTTCCAAATAGTCTGCACTGGGATTCAAAGGCAGAATAGCCCAAACCTTTACACTTTTCTTTTTATGATGTTTCTTTGAGATTTGAAAATATGCAGTGTTTCCCATGGTCAATTTTGAAGCCCCTTCCATGTTCTTTCTAAGATTGCTCTACCATATTTAGAAGCTGAACTGCAAAACACTTGCAATGTAAGAGTACAGGTCCCTTAGCTTAAGTTTATGCAACTTAGAAGCCACAAGACTTAAAAACCGATGAAAACCCCCAAAACTAATTGGCAAATGCTTTCCTAAAAGGAATTTCAGTTTTATGTTCTTCCCAACGTCTACATCCAGATTTTCTTCAAACATATTTTTTTCTTTCAAAATTGCTGAGGACATCCACATATTTAGCTTCTTTGGAACCTTGAATTATTTTACTTGGTATGAATAGACCAGGCCAGAATGGTCTGCAATATTCTGCTGTGACTGGGCCGCTGGGGTCATGTCCCATGTGATGAAGAATGAAACCATGGGTGGAGGAAGTAGGGTGGAAGCAAATTTATTTAAAAGATAAAGGCAAGAAAGTAAAAGACGTAACATCAGGGAAGCCAAGCTCCTGAGAGCCAGGCACGGGTCTGAGTGGGATAGCCGTGAGGGTACACTGTCTTAGACTTTTTAAGGGTTCAGAAGGGAGCTCAGGCTGTTGTGTAAGCATTATAGTCTCTACCCTATAGGAGACTATATAACTTTTAGGATCCAGTCTGTGTAGTGTTCATGCAGAGTCCATGCAGGGACTGTGTGCCCTTGAGCGAACACCCTGTTTTATCATGCTCTGGGGAGTCCAGCAAGCTGAAGGATCCTTGGTAGATGCTTTTGTAAGATCTCCAAAGAGTTGTGACTCAGTAGACTCTGCTTTTGGCTTCTTGACTTCATTTTGGGGCTGCTGTCCTTATGGCCTAATGAAATCCTAACTCTTGTCACACTAATTCTTGTTACGTTGCCAAGCTTTCAGAAGTCAGTGCCTCATGGTGCTGGGTCTTTCTCTCAGGAGATGTTAGATGTTTTACCTTGAGACAGAAAACAGGTTGGATGTTTAGGACTCACCACTGGGAGTGTTGCCTACCCTGAATTAATCCACTCATTTATTTGTTTAATAAGTGCTTGTGAAGCTGGTAAGCTAGGGTGAATACAGTAAGAAAGGGCTGAGACCCCACAAAGGAAGTTAAGAATTTGGCACTCTTCTCCCTGTTCTCTTTTCTTTACCTTTCCCTGCTTATCTGTGTGTTTTTCAATGTTCTTTGAAGGAAATGAACAAATATTCTTAAAATCTGATTACTCAAGAGTATTTTAGACTCTGTGGAAAGATGGCGACCGGGTAGGCAGCAGAGAGAGAACCTCCCAGAGGATTACCACCGAGACAATGGAATATAGCAATATGAAGACAGAAAGGAGAGAGGTGTGTACCCTGAACCCAAGAAGGATCTGAAATGGGAACTGAAGCCCTAGGAAAGACCAAGCAAAACCTCTCCTGGAGGAAAGGATCAGAGGGCCGCCGCAGCACAGTCGGAGGGAGAAGAGACGGAGAAAGAGGAAGCCACTGCTTCAAACACACTCTTGGCCCAAGCCCTCGTTCCAGCAATCACAGCTTCAGCTTCGGAGGCCCACGCTCATGGAAGCCTCCTGACTCGGCCAGGGGAGAGTGGAATTCCAAGGGCTGGTCCAGGTCTGGAGAGGAGAGGGCGCAGCCAGGAAAAGAGGCAATGGTGGTTGGGAACTGTGGTCAAATCCAGTGTGAGGATGAGAGTTTGCAACAGCCAGGAGTCCCCACCCTGCAGCAACCTTCCTAATCAGCACCTGGAGGCAAGGTGGAGCCAGAGCAGCCAGTACACATCCCGCCACAACCAGCTCTATGCCTGCCTCGAGGCTGTGGCCTCCTGCCTCTCCACTCTGTGGGCGGCTGCCAGTGGGGAGCGGTGGGGTGCATGGGCACCCACATCAGAGCCACAGCAACTCCCAGGGATCCAGCCAAGGAACAAACGGGAACTGGAGCACAACAGCAAGAGAGAGCTGCAGATGGATGTGGATCACACGGCCCCATGCCCCCCTCGCTCCAGCATCAAGCAGGAAGCATGAACTGAGTTACTGGGCTTCAGCTCCCACCCTGAACGCCCTCTGTGAGCACCTTGAGCCTCGGCGGCCTGCACAATCACCACCTGTTCCTGACAGCAATGGGCTGAGTCCACAGGCTTCAGGACTCACCCCAAACTACTAATAGGAGCAACAAGAGTGTCTCCATACTGCTTGCATATATGAACCTTGTATGAACCCATGGCGAGCAGGTAGGCAGCAGAGAGAGAACCTCCCGGAGGAATGCCACTCAGACATAGCAGTGTGGCAACATGTGAAGGACAGAGAGGAAAGAGGTGGATATCCTGAACTCGAGAGGGGTCTGAAATGGGAACTGAAACCCTCGGAAAGTCTAAGCAGAACCTTCTCTGGAGGAGGGGATCATAGATCTGCCATGGCACAGTCGGAGGGAGACGAGACGGAGAGGGAGGAGGTCGCCGCTCCAAGCACACCCTTGGCCCAAGCCCTCGTTTAGGCATTTGCAGCTTCAGCTTCAGAGACCCATTGCCCAGCTGCAAGGGGTGGGGAACGGTAATGCTGGAGATCCGGAGGAGGTGGGAGGAGAAGAAAGGGCCTCTGGCATCAAGGCAACGGGACAGAGCCAAAAGGGTTACAGAGGGCACCCTGATGGGGGCACGTGCCCTGCGGCTGCTCCACTGAGGGCCCCGCGGCTGCTCCGCTGTGGGCCCCGTGGCTGCACCACTGTGGGCCCTGCGGCTGCTCCGCTGTTGGCCCTGTGGATGATCCGTAGTGGGCCCCATGGCTGCTCCGCTGTGGGCCCCATGGCTGCTCCACTGTGGGCCCCGTGGCTGCTCCACTGTGGGCCCCATGGATGATCCGCAGTGGGCCCCGCGGCTGCTCCGCTGTGGGCCCTGCGGCTGCTCCTCTGCTGCTCCGCAGTGGGCCCAGTGGCTGCTCCGCTGAGGGCCCCGCTCAGGGCACCTCATGGACTGGACCCGCCCCCACCCATAGCATGATGACAGGGTGGAGCCAGGTGATCCGCTGTGAGCATATGTGCTTTCCCACCTCCGACCATGGCAGTTTGTATACACCCATGTATGTTATAGTATAGTGTGAGGCAGCTATATCTCTTCCCAAGGCGAGAGTCCAAGGATATAGATAAACCCAGGAGTACAGTTATTATCACAGGGAAGATGACTGATTGAGTGGTAGGGCAACGGAGATGAAGGAGGAGAAAAATTGAATGATCACATGGGCCATTATCTGTGTAACTGAGTAACAAAGGTGAAGGTAACACTATGTAGGACAGCATCCAGAGCTAATTCCCTTCTATGTTCTCTATAATTCTGTATTTCCTCAATTGTTTTTGTATTGACGGAAGTGAAGATAACTTCATATTATACAGTATCCAGTGCTAATTCCCTACTGTCTTCTGTATAATTTGGTATTTCCTTTAATGTTTTTGTGTTAGCTAATGTGAAGATAACTATGTAATACAACATCCAGTGCTAATTCCCTACTATATTCTGTATAACTTTGTATTTTCTGTATTGTTTATGGCTTTTCTGGTTCATATGTCTCCATTCTTTTGTTTTTTTTTTTTTTCATTATCCAGAGACACTGCTAAAATTATTTATTTAGGTATTCTTTAACATATCTTTTGTAAATTCCTCTTGATACTTACTCTATTTTATTTTTATTTTTATTTTTATTTTATTTTATTTTTTTTTTAATTTTAGAAACATAAAAGTACAAAAACATATTGACAAACAGACACCCATTATCATAGAAAATAGTACAA